>CM057809.1:88921237-88922767 GCA_030067965.1 Latrodectus elegans
GCATTTCTTTTTTGTACAAGAAATTTAATGGCTGGAAATACTTATCGAACATTTTATAATCCTTATGCTATAAAACTGTTTCCTTACATTTCATCATTATAATAAACAGGGAAAATGATTTTTAATATTAAAATATTAACATATGGAAAGATTAAATCGTAATACTGTAAAGAATTTTTCTTTAGTTTAGAGTTACTAGCTTCTAAAATAATATGTGTTAAAAAAACTATTTAATATAAGTGTTTGCATAAAATATAATTTTAATTTTGATTTTAACTGGTGGCAACAGTATTTATAAAAGATTTGTATTTATATCAATGAATTTTTTAACTTCTTGATAGAATTAAGTTTGCGTAAATTTTTAAGAATTATACTTCGAACAATATATATATATATATATATCTTGAATAAATGAATCAAGTCTTGTCTTAAAATCTTTAGTTTCATTATTTTATAGTATGAATGTTTAATACATATCAATATCAATCATATATATAGAGTAACAGACTAAATGTACCCGCTTTATCGCTCAAATCATCATATATCTGGTTTAATGAATATATGATTTACGTATCAGTTATATCGTATGCTTACTTAGTTTGTATTTCCCCAGGGGAAAATATGAATCTAAATTTCGGGCATCGTTCGCCTGGTTATGAACTAAGGAGCCAACATTTAATTAATATGAATACAGGAGCAGAATTTACAACAGATATTTTTCTTATGTACAAAACAAAGAAAAAAATCCAGATTGAAACTAACTTAATTTCAGTTCAAACATGTCAACATGAAGGTTTCGCATTTGAAGACGGAAACCTGTAAGTAATAACATGTAGTAATGTAAATAACAGCTTCTTAAAACTATATATCACGTATAGATTTGGATTTTCATAGGAAAAATGCTATAGCAATAATTCTTGGATTTTATTTGTAATCCATATGCTTTTAAATACTCTTTAATTGACAAGATATTTTTTCAATAAGTTCGTGGTTACAGAAGAATAATTTGTTACAATTTGTTTTAAACACAAATTTTTCACATAGTATTTTGCGAACAGCTCAATTTCATTGAAATAATTATGCAAAAATGATGCTTCTATAGTGTTATTTCTTTAAAATGTGAATTCCAAATAGCTAAGAAATGCGATGTAACATCATGTAACATTATCAAACTCATGATTGAGCTCAAATCATGAGTTTAATCATTTTAGTTGAATTTTTTTCTTATTCAGTTCTAAATCAGTTCATACTATTTAGATTTTGATTTCATCTTTTCATTAAAAATATTAATTTTCAAGATTAATTTATACATTATGATTAAGCTTCATAAAAAGCGGAAAGATTACATAAGAAACTGCTATGCTCTCATGTAAATGAGCATGAATGAGAAATGTTCCGCCTGTCAAAGATAATATAAATCGGCACTTTACGTCATCAAATATCATGACCGCAAAAATGTAAATGATTCTGCTCGTGTAAGAAAATTCTATAAGCTCACAAGAGGTAATATTTTCAATAATAATGATTGTC
>CM057809.1:88922867-89157867 GCA_030067965.1 Latrodectus elegans
TTATCGCCCGATGCGCGCCAATAGTAAAACAGCCGAGGATACTATCACATGACCTATGACGTCAAATGTATCCCGCACGGTTGCCAGGGGCAACTACGTCTACTGATATAATATTACCAGAGAACTGCAGCTGGCTGTAACTTTTAAGTTACATAGAGAGAAACCATATGAACGCCTCTTCCGTAATTCGAAACAAAAGAATAACAATTAGACATTTCAAAGCTTTAGAGGTACGCCACTTCACTCCCCCCCCCGAAAAGTTGCAAATAAGATGCGCATTTAACGTGATTATGTATCCATTTCAGAAAATTTCTCCCTCTTCAAAATCGCATATTAAAGCATATTAAAACCTGCAAGGGTGCGCGAAATCGAAACGAGTTTACTCCCGATAATTCCAGGGAATGCTTCGAGAATTCCTTCCAAAGAGAAGTAGCATCGTTGTGGTTGCGCTCCGATGGAAAAGGAGGCGAGACTGATATTAAATCCCGTGGGTCAATTTGAACAGTCTTCTGCGGGAAGCGGGGGATCAATTGATGCGGGTGCGGAACTTTTCTCCCATGGATAGAGAACATCTGTAGATTATTGTTAAAAAGAATTGATGACATGTTCTGTTTTGTTTTGATGATATGGTTTTTAAGATGATTTTAAAATTTAATTAACTTATATATATATATATATATATATATATATATATATATATATATATATATATATATATATAATATTAATTGGCTCCCATTAATAAGATCCCATTCTTTCACAATCAGTATAAAATATTAATTATGAAAGAATGGAATCTCTTTTTGATTATTTACTTTTAAATGGCCTATTTTAATTTGTTAGGAAATTTCTCTTGTTTCTTGAAATTTTATAGTTCTAAAAGCTTTTTAACGGGAATTTTAAAACAATTTATTTATAAGAATAATTATAACAGGAAATATATAATACTAAGAAAATCAACAGGTCAATGTTAACATTTTTTAAAGGCTATTTGAGGTGAATTCTTTTTAGGGTTGTTTTATAAGGAGAAAATAAGCTGCAAAGCAGTTTTGAGGGTTTTTTTTATAAAGAAAATGATATGATCTCCTCCAAATTTCTCAAAAATAGAACAAAAATTAAAAATTTTTAGAAGTAATGAATAGTTAAGTGAATTTCAATAAGATTTTAGTAATCAAATTTAAAACGATGCATTTTATAACAAAACTTCAAGAGTTGTTCAAAAGATGATATTGAATTCTCGTTACATTTATGCATGGCATCTGGTACAAGCATGTTTATCGCAAATGGTAATCTGTCCATAAACTAAAATTCAGAGTTTAAACTATTTGAAATAATTTTTTTTATTAGACTCATAAATTTTTTTTATTGGACCATCATGTTGATAAAGTACTTGATTTATATGCGGTTAGAATGTAGCAAAGCTTACTTCAACAAAAAATACCATTCAAATTTAGTGTTGTAAAAATTATTGGTATTTTTTTATTGCATTAACCGAAAACAATATCGATAATTTGTTCGTCATCAATTAAATCGTATGACCTGCACAGGATGATCTATTTCATGAAAAATGTATCTTTTTGAAAAATAAAAAACAAAATTGTATCTTTTTCAAAAATAAAATTGTAATTTTTTGCTTAGTATTTACTCAATCATATCAATAATTTTATTAAATATGTAAGAAAATCCAAATAAAAGCTAAAAGTATTATTTGATATTAGCTTTTATATGGATTTTACAAAATTTATGAAGTATAATTCAGTAATTACATAATTTTATTATATTTGATTCACAAAATATGAACTCTTTCACAAACATAATGTTAAGTTGCATCAAACGTTATTCAAACAGGCACTTAAATCCTACGATTTCTTTTGTTCCTTTATAATGTGAAATGTAATAAAAGATCTAGTTAAGTTTTAAATCAACAACAAATTGAGCTTAATTGGAAAAAATAAAGAATCGTTTCTTGCCTTTTAGATCGTTTAATTTTGTTTCTTTCCGAGCTTATGTAGTATTAACCAGTTTCAGAAAATTCACGATTTTTAATTAGCCATTAATGAAGTATTTGCCATTAGAATGGGTGGGTATTGCTTAAATGGACGAGTGAATTAACAAGAATTCAAAACAAACTTATATATTATTTATATATAAATCTACCTAAAAGCCTGTTTTTTATGCTTCTTTAATATATTATAGCTTTCAGTAAATGGCAAAAACAATTAATTAAAGTTTATTTTCATTTTTGCTCACTTTTTTATCTTCTTCACAATTGATAAAAATATTTTGAAAAGTTTTGATTGAAGGAAGAAGTTAATGCAAAGGTTAATGTTAACTTATTGAAATCTTGTAATAGCTCTTAAGAGATATAAAATTGTGGGACGAAAATTAAAAAAAATATATACATAAACCATGAGAAGTAAATAACCTTTTAGAAAACATAGCAGGACAAAATTAAATAAACAAAACCGTAGTAAAACTTTTTATTTGGTTTTGTTACATAAGCTTCTTCGATAAGCTTTTTATAATTCCATTCTCTTACAAGAAAAATGTATAAAAGACATAAAATTTTTTACAGCAATAAGAGCATTTTAATCATTCACAATTAAAATTTATTAATATAAGCAGAGAGTCACTCTTTTCCCATGCAGATGTAGATGGATCAAGGTGTTGTTAAATACCTGTGTAAATCTTCTATTATTAATGTTAATTTAATTTTCTTAATTAGTGCTGTTACTTAACATGGTTTAAATATTTTTTTAGAGCCTTATTGATAGTACGATGGTCATTCTGAAATTTTTGAAATACAACTAGGTTTTTACAGTTATACTTGCAAAATTTTAGGTGTGTTCAAAGTAGTCTCCTCCAGCATCAATGCACTTTTCTAGACGAATTTTCCACAGATTAAATGCCTCATGCCATTCATTTCTTGTAATAGATGGAAAAAATGCATTTATAGCCACATCAATCTCTGCTTCTGAATGAAAACGACGTCCACGTAAGTTCTTTTTTAGATTAAAGAATAAATAAAAGTCGCACATAGCTAGATCAGGTGAATACGGCGGATGTTCGATCACTTTAATTTGTTTTTGTTTAAGAAACTCAATTGTTAATCCGGCTGTATGAGAAGATGCATTGTCACTGTGAAGCATTAGTCCCCTAACATTCAGTTCTTGTAGAATTTCTGGATGACATTAAGTGGTATACCAGTTTGCTGTTACGATCTTCTGTCCTTCCAACTTGATGGCCTTGAGCAATCCCGTACTTCTGAAGAAAACGGCATGCATCACTTTTTCAGTGCTCGTTGTTTTTTCACCATTGTCGGCATGAGATCATCTTCAAAGACCCATATTTTGCTTTCTTGACGTGTTGGAACGTCAAGAAACGGTATGTACGTTTCCTCACCTGTTAAAATTTTAGAAATGATTCGGTGGCCATCATCATTTAGCAGTTTAAGAGATTCTTTACTGATTCTGACACGCTTCTCTTTTTGGTGCTCAGTTAGATTATGGGGAACCCAAAGGCAAACTAATTTTTTCATATGTAATTCTTCATGAATGATTTTGTGTATCCCTGCGGATTCAATGTTAAGTTCCTTCTGTATCATTTGATAAGTACAGCGATTATTATCATCCATTAACATTTTTCGTATGGCAGACACATTATCCGAGATTACTGCCGACGGAGGCCTTCCTGTGTGTTCTTCATCTTGAAGAAAATTGCCACCTCTTATAAATTCTCTAAACCATCTGAATTCAGTAGCACGAGCTGGAGATTCATCAGTAAATGATAATTGCAACCGCTGAACACATTCTTTATTTAATCCTGCTTTAAAATCGTAGAAAATCATAACGCGAAAATGTTCTCGCGTGAACTCCATTTTCTTTTCTGTTTAATATTTATTCTACGCTAAACAAGTTGAAATAAGTCAGTAAAAAATCGTCTTCTGTGTTAAAATACTTTGTATTTTAAAATCAAACTATTATTTTTATTTTGTAAATTCTCGTCTGCGCGTATCTAAAAAATTTCAGAGTAACCCACGTATGTTATTCATAAGTGTACAAGTTAATAATAAAGATTAAAAATTTTGTTTTTATTTATTAAGTATATATATATATATATATATATATATATATATATATATATATATATATATATATATATATATATATATATATATATATATATATATTAAAAATGTGTGAAAACTTTACTGAAAGCTTTACAAACTTCATTAAAATTAAAAAAAAATAAAATACTTTCTTGGAGACGTCATTGATATACAACAAAATTATTAGTTTGATGAGTTAGAATTTGACGGAATATATTTCCGTTTATAATCTCCCCAATAAAATAAGAGCTTGTATATGCAACCTTATTTTGTAACAGCAATTTTTATTTGTTACTGGAAGCTAGTTTAACTCACAATTTTAAGTCACATCATTAGCAATTCTTATTAAATAATAAAAATTCTGTCTTGTGACATCTCTAATAATTAAATAGCACAGATTCTCTTTTTAGAAAAAACACTTTGATTTATTTTTACATACGAATTATTTCTTCTCATATATCACACACAAGTAAGAATATTGTCAGAAAAATTTTTAACGATAGTTTTATAGCTTGAATCAAAATAACATTTACAAGAATTTAAGTTTGAAAGATTTGAATATCTGTACAGCAACTTCATTAGAAATTGCATTTTATAAAACTGTACATATTCAAATAAAAGAAAATTCATGCATTTGTTTAAGTATTTTATAAAGAATGATATGATTAGTGTAAAAAAGGCTTATAAATTTATTTATTTCAATAATTAAAAAATTGAAAACAGTAATTACTGAAATAATTAAAAAGTTTAATATTATTATAATTATCTTAATTAAGTAATTATAGTTTTGTATATTAATTATAAATTAAAAGCTATAATCACGAGTAATTAATTAACAGAACAGAAACAATTTTATTCAAAATATCACAGCTGATTTAAAAAAAAAATTATCCCATTAAAAACTGGGGTGGATTTTGTGTCAATTGTAAATATGAGAAAGATTTGTATAATTGGCTGTTTTAAGTCATTTCAAACCACTGAAAGTAAGCCTTCTTATGCACTATCTTAAGCTCCTAGATTAATTGGATTGTTTCTTAAGTTCAAGAAATTTTTCATGTTTTAAGTAATCTTAAGCTGAATTTAAAAGGAATGGTTAGGAATAAAGTGAAAGCAGGTTTCTATGTTTATTTATTATAATGCTGAGGAAGAAGAATTAAAAACAATAAAAATTTAGAAAACAGTTTATAACTTAAAGATAAATACTTAGCGTACTTGAATTATACGATTTTATGTCATTGTACAAATTATTTAAGTTAATAAACAATAAAATAGAGAGAAGTAAAAATTCATATTTTTAATGTTTTAAAATGTTTATATTTTGACGTTTAAGGAAAAAAAGGAAAAGCTATTTTTATTCATATTATTTTTAGATTAAATAAAGTATTTACTACTACTATTTGCATTTAATAAGTTCAAAATTTCCTTTTTTATTTCTTTTGCAAAGATGCATTCCATCTTTTAAATTTCGCTCACATTCTTTCGATTATTTATATTTGAATGTTAACTTTTGTAACTAATTTTGTACTTCATTTTGTGGTTAATATGTTGACGATGTATTCTTATAATTTAATTATTCTTTGCACATCGTTCATAAATATCAGAAAAATTAATCATTATAACTTTAACAATTTACTAATTTTCAAATATTATGTCATAAAAATATATAAGTTCTGAATGACTAGATAAAGAAAGTATCTTTAGATTCAAATGTTTTTGTTGTTTCTAATCTCCCATCTGGTCTGACGAAGTCATATCAGATCAATTACACCATTGACACATTTATGAATAAATGAATTATACAGTGTATTAATTTCAATAACATATTTTTCAATAACATATGCCATTTTTCATAACATGCCAATCAACAGTACATATTCATAAATTATTCCTGTTGATTTGCAAAAATATGTTATAGAAGAATCAGAGAAATACTTCGGGTAAAATAAATTATGTTTTATTATTTATATTTTGATCTAAAAACTCAAGCATGCTATCAGAGACATTTATGTTTAGAAAATGATTAATTTTTCTTAAATCTACGCTTTATAAAATAAGTTGCAAACATTTCTAAGAAGTGTTATTAATTTATATGATAGTTTGTCGTTTAACAAACTAAAGACTGGTAAGTTTGACACTTGTTAAACTAGGAATAATGAAGATTTTACTGGGAATAAGCATATCTGAAAAGAAAAAAAAATTTTTTTTATTATTTTATAAATTTGCTAGGTCAAATTCCTGGATATTAATAGCTTTATTTAAAATATTAAACAAGAAATACAAAGAAATATTATACAAGAAATACAAGAAAAGTTTATCATTAAGGAATTTAGCTCCTTTGTATGAGAGTTTTGAAAAAATAAAAGAGGAAAAATTTTACAACGATAAGGAGTTTATTGTAAGAAAATGCCTTTCTAAATCCATAATCATATACAAGCGTATAATGATCAGAAATTTTTAAAGTTTTACTTATACATTAAACAAGTCAAAAGATTCTATAAAACTGAATTTATATTTTGTTTCTGATAACTTAAATACATTTTTTAAGCAGTCACTCTCAGAATTAAGTGCTTTTGTCACGGTGATGAATATATATTTCCATTTACCTCATGTAAGTCAGATAGATTCATCATCTGAATTCAAATGAAGTAATCATTTATTAAATTTAAATTTCAACTCAATGCATTATGTTATAGTGCATTGAGTTGAATTATTAAGTGGATAATTATAAATGTCCTCCCAATCCAGTACATGGCAGTACAATACGTTCTGAGGTGAGGCCTTGTTTTGTTGGCCTTTTGGGTAAAATGGGAATTTTACTTTTCGTTGGGGGGGGGGGAGGTACTGGTTGTAACTCTTAGGTAGTAGAGTTTTTGAGTTGTTGAACTATGGCTGTCATATCCAGAGGTGTCTGTAGTTTCTATCGCTCATGATTCTCTCTAGACCTATGTTGAATGCAATTAGTTAATTTTAAAAATATGAACAAAAATCTGGGTTGCGCTGTTTCATAGATTATTTTTTTCTCGATGCATTTCAAAATTAATATATTCTTTGATGTAACATCAACATAATTCGTATTTTAATCCAATTTATAGTTTCCTTACTTTACATTAATGATTGTTAAAAAATAAATAAATCCTACAAGCATTGCTTTCCTACAAAGTTTTTTAGAAAATTTATAATTGTATTATTAAATTTTCTTTTTGAAGAACTTTAATCTCGAAAATTTCAATATTTCAATGTTTTGCGAGATATTTGGATTGCTGTTATGATTCTTAAGAATATATTTAAAATAAAAAAACATTCAGTGTACTTTTCAGATTAAATAAATTTATTCACCATTTGGGAATTTTTTCTATTTTGTAGTAATCAAAATAAAACAACTTTAAAAGTTGAGTCCTTGTTTTTCATCATTGCTCACTTTACCGATTAACTTTATCGATTTGAAATACAATATATTTTCTTCGGTAAATGATAGAATATTCTTTGAATTGGATGAGTTCTTATTTTATTTTAATTTAATTATAATAGAATTTTAAAGATGTTTAATCTAATGTATTAAACACATTACATACAAATTCAATAATATATTTTACATACAGATTAATTTTAGATACGTATTTTTAGATGTAGATTTAAAGAATTTTTAGAAATTAAATTTAGTAATTTAATTTTAGATTACTTGTTATCATTTATTATATAATTAATAATTTTTTATTACACATAAGAGAAATTGATGCATTTTCTATTTAAATATAAAAGAATTATAAGAACTATCATATATGTAATATTTATGTGTGCTTGTTACTACATATGTAATATTATATTTCATTATTATTGTTATATATATATATATATATATATATATATATATATATATATATATATATATATATATATATATTTATATATATATATATATATATATATATATATATATATATAACTTATGTCAAAGAATTATACTTTTATGAACACAAAACTTTTCTATAAAATATTAAAATAGGAAATTAATTATCATTAACTACGCTTAGAGTATGATTACAATTAAAAATATTACCACATGTATACTATTAATTCTCAGAATTTGAAATATTTTCTACTTTTAATTTGTCTCTGAAACATTTTTAATATAGCAAATAAAAATGTCATCGTAATATTTTAAAATAAAAAAGTTTACGTTTCATTATGTCAAAAATAAAATAAAAGTGTTTCGGATGTTTCATAAATTCACGTTTTCAAATTTTCAAAAAGATAGGCAAGTAAATCATTTCCAGATATAAAACATGTAGCAATTAACTGTTTGATTAAACTTCTAATATTGGAAACAATAAGGGAAAACGATCTATCTGATATTAGGACAATTTTATTTGAAATACCCTTGTGAACAACACTTTCGAATGATTAGCTAACTTTAACAGAGCTCTGTTATTAGCCAGAAAGCAATGCCCTAGTCTAGTCTAATTTGATTGGGCGAGTAACTCATTTTTTCTAGGTCACCTAATGGGATTGTTTTCGAAATACCCCGAAAATGATTATTATTCAGTAGTTCAAAGTGACGTGCATATTGTACGCTGAGAATACCGACCGTGAAATAGTTACTTTGTCAATATGTTTAAAAATAGATTTTACGTCTGGAGTTTACATCAGACAGAAATGTCCTTGGAGAATGGGCTCACTGCAATTAGAATGATGCATTACGTGAGTGGAAAACACTGATCCTTTGCTTATGAATAACTATCAATATTCTGAGTAATTTCAAGTGCCATAGTTGTAGCCATAATTATCGCATGGAATCGCCACAATTTTTTAACAAGTTGGTAGTCAATGGTAGTCATCATTCAAAAACCGTGATATACTTCGGCAGTTCGCAGTGAAACCTTTTTGTTAACGAGTTTTTGAAAAAAAGTTATGTTTTCAGCATTCATTTGATTTTCCCTATCTTTTATTTTGAATTAGTTTCATATCCATCGCTTTCTGTTTTTTTTTTAATATATAAATGATTTTTTTTGTATTCTTTGAATTTTAGTTTATTAATTCTAAGAAATATTTCTTACTTCAGATGAAAACTGTCTAATAAATTATAGCATTTTATGGATTTTTTTTAAAAAAAACTTCACTTAAAGTATATTTTGTATAAAACTAAAGGTAGTTTTCATTCAATTTAAGATTTTATATAATCAAATTTATTGTATTTAATAAATGGATGTTAAATTTAAAACCACACTTTTTGATAGATTACAATACTTTTAAAAGCTTATAACTGAGTAAAAATGGTTCAATAATTTAGTTTCAATATTTGAAAGTAATGTGTAAGCACTATATATACTACATGCAAAGTACATATTGATATTAAAAATAAACTAAGCAGTTATAGATTAGTATTGGATATATAAACTGCTTATTTTATATCACAAGCTTTTTTCAGAAAATAATTTTATTCATCGAAAATTTTTTTCCATAAAATAATTTTATTTCCTCAACTATAAAAAGATATAATATTTGTTGATTGTAACTTGAAAAATATTCAGCTACCATATTATGATAGATATTCTTTTGATTGTACGCAGTATGTATCTCATAAATATTTTATAAGATGTATGTGAGCCATCAAAATTATTTTAACCTCTTAAAGTTATACAGTCTCATCAATAATACATTGTTTTCTATGCATAGTAACCACAATTCCGATTGAATCCTCTTGTATAAGTGCTTTATTTCTTAAAAGATATATTTGAAATATAAATTTATATTGTGTGATGTGTAGATATTCTATATATCAAAATACTTAAAAATTATATGCTAAAGAAAAATATTACTCTTATTTGGTAAAAATAATTCAAAAGTAAATTATTATGAATTTTTATTCATTTCAATTTTCTTTATGTTATTTAATGTGTGCTCAAATAGTAAGTGCTTTCTTTCGAGCAGTTGATAAATAAATTTTGTTTCTTAATGTAATATTTTTAATGTATTTCTTAATGTGTTTTTATGTATGTAATATTTTACTTAATGTGTTTCTATGTGTTTCTAAATGTATGTAATATTTTTCAAATTTTATAAGCTTTCCTCAATATTTTGATTTAATATTTTATTAATAAACATATAGAAAAATGATTAGTTTATATTATTTTAGTGAATGATGTTTATTTCGCTCGTATTTTGCTTTCCATAGTAAATTCTATTATTCAATTTCGTAGTTTTGTCATTCAGATTTGTTAAGGTGATATCATATATATATATATATATATATATATATATATTAACTATCAACCAATGGTTTCTGTTCCGATTGAAAAGTATTAAATGTTACAATTAAATATTCATTTTATTCCTTGCCTTATTTTATTAAAAAACCATGGAAATGTTTTGTTGCTCAAAAACATGGAAATGTAAATATCAAAAAGTGTGCAGTTATAATCAGTGATACACCTTTTTAAAACAATTCAGATTTATATTTTGAAATCTGCACAGTTTTGATTTAATTATATGGTTACCATTAGAATTCTTTGTATGTGAACTCGTTTAAATTACTCAACAACAGTTTAAATGACTGAATATCAAATGCACATACAATCACAGTATGTGTGTAAAATTGGTTTTTCGTATAAATCGATCTAAAGAGATGAGCTTATAAAGGTAGTTTTGTAAACATGATTTTTTAAAATCATTTTGATTTAATTGAACTGGAAGTAAATACTTAAGGTAAAATATATGCTTTAAGTGACATTTTTATTGAATTTATAATGCAACTAGAAAAATCTTTTCAGGAATTTATGACATATATTCTCTTCTAAAAGGAATCATAAGAACTGATTTGCCTTCGTCCTTTGCTGTGGACAAAACTTGAAGCGTTTTATGACATGACGACTGAAATAAAATTGGAAATTTCGCTTTTGCTGTGCACCTTTAAAAGAATTATTAAATGGGATTTGGTTATTTCCCATCACAATTGACAACTCAGATCATAATTTTGTTCAGTAAGTTCGAAATGATTCACCTTTATTATAAGGAATAAAAATTTCCATTTGCCATCCACTGAATTTTAATTGACATACAGATGAAACGAGTTAAAATACTGTAGGTATAAAAGCGTGGGATTAGTCATGATAAATGCTTTCCTTTCTAAGTAGAAACCATGTCTAATCATAATTAGTTACACTTAGGTGATTCTTAGGTATATTTTAATTTGGTTGCTAATTATCTTACTTTTCAATTGTTTTGTTAAGTATGATTTATGATTTTTTTAACTCAACACAAATATTATAAATTATACATGCTTTATAATTTAACATTCCATAACTTAAAAATTGTTTACCTGAAAACATGAAAATTATTTTACCTGTAATTAAAGCCTTTGCAATCGATAAAGTTGTGTTTACTTTATAGAGAAAGATAGATATTTGTGAAGGAATATAAGAAGACTTTTATTATTTTAGGCAGAAAAGATTTCTGTTAATAATTTCAAATACTTCACAATCATTAATTTAGTTTCTGAAAATAAAGGTAAAATAATAATGTTTAAATTCTAAATAACTAAACTTTAGAAAAAGAGAAATCAATTTTTCTACATTATAATTTTCTTAATATATTTTTATATATATATAAGATTAGTAAAATTTACACATTTTCGCTTAAACCTCTATCTAGAGAAAGAAGTTAAATATATTAATGTTATCTTAAACATATTATATATTTTGCTTATTATTGGTTCAATAAGTCAAGGACGTAAAATTTATGTTAATTATATAAACACAAAAGAGCAGTGTGAATTTTAATTTATTTTCATGTTTAAAGCCTTAAAATATAGTAAACTGTAAATACGCTGAAAAAGTACCCATGTAAGTGAGTACACTTCTCCTATAAATAACTTAAGCCAAGAGTCAACTTTGGTTCTGCCGGAAGTTGAAAATTCCTCTGTCATTATTGTGATAAAGTACAAATACAAATAGATAAGTAAAGTTATTTTAAGAGTGTCGTATAAAATGTTTTACTTCAAAAGTTTTGCTTTTGTAATGTTAGTAATCCTACACTATAAGACGTTCTTTAGATTTTATTTGAATCTGAACTCGGTTTTTTATTAAATATGCACCAAAACCAACAGTAAAAGCATCAGCATATAAATTGAGGTACCCAAGCATAAAATTTTATTTTCCAACAGGGCATTCCTAGAGTTTTTGATAAATGAAAAAAAGAGGTTCAAATGATCAAGTAAAAAAAAACTACAAAATAGAGTAAGAGTAGCAAGGTAATAAAAGTTCAATTCTTGGAGGACTAGATATTAGAAATTGCAGAACCGCGTAAATAGCTTCAGTAGCCAGGGAATATAAAACTCCTCGTATAAACTGAAGTTTGAATGATGAAGAGCTTTTATATGCATATATGCTCTTGATATATAAAATTGTGAGAAACGGAAGTTAATTTATGGATTCATTTTTAAAACATCAAAAATTAAAGGTTATTACGTAATAAATTTATTATTAGGATGCATAGTAATATTTTAAAAACTTAATTATTAATTTTTGTGTTAATTTTGATTTTTTTTATAATAAAGTATCTTTATTTGAATTTAACGAGTGATAATTTCATTATAAATGTCATTTTTCAGAGAAGGTATGTGTATTGACAGTTGCAAATCTAAATCTTTAAATTTGTGTCAAATATCTTTCAAAGAATTTTTTTTTATTAAATTTTTAATTTATAGGAAAATCTTTCTTTAACAAGTTAATTTAAACTTTTTGATAAAAATAAATGTAAAGATATTCAAAAATATCTAAAAGTTTTACGAAACATTTTATAGTAAAAATATTAAATTCGTTTGTAATTCTTATCAGCTTTCCACTATTTATAGAAAAACGGAAACCCAACTACATTTATTAATGCCTATATCTTTGTAGATGTGTTATTTTAACCATAATTTCTATGATTTTCATTTCTGTAGTTTATTTTCCAAATCTAAAATATATTTTCTTCTTGAAATATATTTACATAATTGAAAGCAATTATATTTTGGAAATAATAATTTACATGACTATGAATTTACAAGTTGCATTTAGAATTCATTATCGACCTGTTAATAATATACTAGTCGGGCTCTCTATTAACAAAATAATTTATTTTTTTTATTTAAGTGTAACTTAAATAAAAAAAAAATTTAGTTAAAACAATCATTCAGATGTATAAAATTATCACCCAAAAATGTGAACTAAAATGTTTGCCTATATTTATTTATTAGGATCTAAGATATTTCAATTCCGAAGACAAGTCCAGGTTTTAGAACTGTAATTCTTCATAGAATTATTATTAAAAAGTTTGTATGTCCTTTCTTCATTATTTATGGAATTGTATTTAATGGAGTAATAGTAGCTGCAAAATATATTCTTAAGCAAAAAAAAAAAATAAATAAATAAAAAAAATTGCTTAAACTATTCATGAGAAAATTAGTTATGATTGAAATTTGATGAAGATAAATATGTAATATTTATAAAACGTTAATTGTGATAGAAAGTATGATCCGTTAGAGAATAAGACACTTTAGGAAATTCCATTCAGTATTTATGAAAAAGTAAAAAAATCACTCTAGAATACACTTAAACCCAATTTATCAGTTAATGAATAACGCTAATATATCAAATAGCTTTTCCATTAATTAAAACCGCTATTATTTTGTCATTCACTTCAGCTAAGTATTCTTTAATGAGCTTACTGTTTTAACACACGCACATATTAATAAGCAATCAAAATTTATTTATTTAAATTCAAACCTTACATTTCTTCGTCCAAGAAACTTTCTTGGCCCTTAATTTAGCTTTTCCTAATGTGCAAATTATTTCCTCACGTCAAATATTGAGAAATGCAATTAAATTGCTTTGGCTATTTCTCCATTAAAGAATGTGCCACATCCAAATAATAAATTTTTTGTCAGTAAAAATATTTATAATTTAAAAAACGTAACTAAGTTTTATAACAAACTATAACTCTCCGGTATTTATTATGTATAGCAGAAATCTAGTTTATGAGTGTTATTTTTGTATATTTCTTTAATATTGTAAGATTTTAAATAATATTAACTATCTAAGTTTTTTACGTAATAAGAAATAAACAAGAATATATAAATAAGTCACTCCAATCACTATTTGTGGCAGTTTAAATGATTATTTAGAATTGAATGTTTCTTTTCTGTGTTCACACAGACAATCAACACTTAATAGTCACATTAGAAACTTAGAAACAGAAACACTTCTCGCGTTTTTCTCAACAGAAAATAGGATCAAGATAAACTAGACACTGATTTTATTTAACTAGACATGTTTTCCTTTATCACAGTCTACATATTAGAGAGTTTTTGTTTGAAATTCAGAAAAACACAAATTAAGACTTCTACCTGGACTGGATGATGTTCTTTAGGTGTTCTGTCGTATGTAAACCAAATGAATTCAACAAGTAAAAATTTAATTCTCAAAGGTAGTAAATTTTTAGACGCTAAATTACTGATCGCGCATTACGATTTCTTTTAAGAAGATATAAATCTTTCGAATTTTCTCTTTTATTTCCTTTTAGGTTGTGAAATTTTCATTTACAACCTAATTATATTTGAAATCATTTTAAAAATTACGTCTGTTCACTAAATTTGTTTTTCCAGCTTGGTACTTAGATATAAATTCGTAATATCATATAAGGTGGTTATTTACACTCTATACTTTGATCTCTTTCAGTATCTATACCAAATTTTAATTTCTAATTAAGTAATTTGGAAGCATTTAAAATAATCTTCATTATAAAAATATTTTTTCGACCCATAAAAAATTTCTAAATTCGCAATTAAATTATACTTATATTTCTGATTAATCTCAAAAATGAGCTTACATCTTAACACGAGTTACTGAGTTGTACATTCACAATCTTACCTATAAATTTGGATACACTTTTCAGAAATGAATATTTTTGAAAAAAAAAAAAATCAAAAATATTCGCTTTATATTTTAACTGCTTTTTGTGTTTATAGTAAAGAAATTAAAGGTAATGGATAGTTTGAATGTTATAGTGCTATTCTGAATTAATCTTGAAAAATATAAATTGATTAAGTTTTCTCTTCATATTATTACATTCAGAAATATTATGAAATAATTAATGAAATCATATTATATGCTTGTGTGAATACACCCAAGAAAAATATAAAATTTCATTTTTAAGGTATATTGAGATAACTACTGAATATTTTTATTATATATGCTTTTTTATGAATACCGATTTATTGCATATACAGGTTAGTTATAATTAAAATGATTACAGACAGTAGAGTCTGTTCTGTCAATCAGATTTTGCTTAAATTTGCTATTACGTTATATAGACAACAGAAAGCAGTTTTTGTAATAAAAATAGTTCAAATTTTGATCATCAGAGAGAATTTAAATAACAAAGTGCAAAAAACTATCAGAATGATTAAAATTTATTCATTTACCAAATACGTGCTCAACTTGTGATCCATTGACATGAATTATGGGTTCAAAGCGCATTTATAGCGTGTTCAAAGGAATCTCGAATAATTTCAGCAACATAGCACGTAATGCTGGCTTTCAACTCAGAAAAAAATCTTAATTCCTTTTCTATCAACAAGATTTTTTCGGAATTACACAACCAGATATCATAAGAAATTGTGTGAACGAAAAAGCTATACATTCGGGAAAACTCCAGATGTTACATGATTCTCTAGCAAGCTCTTTGTGACTTGAATCTCACTATAGGTGTCCTTAGGTTCCATTTTACGTGTAGACAGTAATCTGAAAGCATTGTCATTCCTATAAGGCAGGAATGACATAATGTCGAAGGAATTCATTCTGTCTTGCACATGTGACAAAGCATGTTTCAAGTCCTTGAGGAGTGAAAACTTTAAAGAAAAATGGTTCTAGAATGAAATAGCAATAAATTTGTCCCAGGCTGTCACGTAAACTAAAGGTAGTGATTTTTTATAGGAAATTACAAGGTAAATCAACTTATATGAGGCATTTTTGATTATTCACAAGAAAAGTGTGCCTCATCAGACCGTAGAATTTTCCAAGGACACGAGTCATCAACAGCCATTGTCGTCGAAAATTGACAAGCAAATTCAAAGTTTTTTGGTAGCATTGAGGTTACAGCATTTGTAACATGTGAAATTTTATACGATTACCATTTTAAATAGGATAGCAGAATTTTCTTATTGTTGACCATGAAATCGTCACGTGATGTCGATCGAGCACTCGTTGAAGAATAAAATGAGGAGGAGTCAATCGCCAACTCATTCCGCAGTTTCATTTGCAACATTTTTCCATATTCTTTCTAATGAACACCCAAGACTCAAGTTTCTACAAATTTCCTTATCAACCCACGTACTACTCACACGTAGTTCGACTAAGGCATTGCTATCATTCTGATAAAATAGTTTCACCAGTAAAGCTTGATATTTCTTCGGTAAGGGTATGATTAGCGATGAAAAAAGTACTTTGAAGAATTTTCTGGCTCTAATTAGAAGTGTCTTTAGCGTAAAACTAGTTTGAATAAAAAAGTTAGGAAATTTTCCCTATTTTTGCCTAAATTTGAATTAAATTTTATCGCAAAAGTCGTTTCTAGATGGTTTATATAAGGTATATACCAATTTCCATCAAAATCTGATATACAGAATGGTTCTACAGAGATCTCAATATGGTTACTTAAATTACTATCAAGTTAATTTACGTATAATTGCATTTATTGCAAGACATTTATTAAAAATACATTTTAGATGAGCAAATTTTTTAATTAAAATTCATATACAAATTTCAGAGAGTTTTTCAGAAACATTTTATTTTATCATACATTTATATTATATTTTAATTTAATACAGTGAAACATTTTATGTGAGAAAGTGGTTATGTTAATTTTTTTAATATAATTCTTGCTACTATATTAATATAGGCAAAGAAAATATTATTGTTAATCCAACAATATGATAAATATTATTGGATACCAATAATTTAAATAAATAAATAAACTGTATTTATGATTACAACATGCAAACTTACTTTTATTTTATACTGTAAAAACAATTTGTATATTATCACAACTGATTTTTATATCTGATAATAAATATAAGGTATTTCAATTTATTCGCTGCAATATTTCAAAAAAATTCTGCACTTTGTCATTTTTTTGCACAATGTCATTTTTAATACAAGAATCTATTTATCATGAGTTTACAATAGCTCTTGAAATTTTCATTTAAAATTATAGTTTGTTTGCTGTTGTGTGAAATGCTTTAGGTATTTTACTATAAAATTCTCTGTTTATAGAGTACTTAGGCAAAAAATAACTTTCCTAAAACAAAAATATTCATGTGAAATGATTATTTCACATGATTAAAAATTGACTGATAGCGTAAATTCAGAATTTTACGAAAAACAAATTTTATCATATTATAATTGAATTTAATAAGTACTTTTAGTATCCCTTACTTTATTGATTTGATTTTTAGTGAAGAAAGTTTAATTAAAACAAAGAACACATTATAAGAATAATGTATCTTCGCAACTGAGTCAATAAATTTAAACTGAATTGACAACAAAAATGGAAGACATCATATGATAAATTTTTGTCCATGAATCATGAAAACAAATTTGAAACGAAGACTTGCAAAAAAGCAAGTCTTCGTTTCAAATTCAATACCTAGACCTACATAAATAATGTTTTCGATATTCTTCTGATATATCCTTCACCGTCTTCTTTCTTTCTTTTCTTTATCCGTAACATCTTCTAAAATATTTATTCTTTTTAAATACAAGCAGAGCTCTTGGAATGTTATAAATTGTTTACTCAAAATGCTTTTTATTCTGTTCGATGTTGTTCTGCTATGGTAAGAAGTATCATATATTTACTAGACCTGAAATAAAAGAAAAACATTTAGTGTCATCTCGCAAACAAATAATAATCTAACTCATTATCTTACAATTTAAAGAAATAATAATTTTTAACTTACCTAAAATTACGCTTTCATTTAAGCTTTCATTTATGCTTTCATTTAAGGGCTAGGTTCTTGAACAATAAAATCTTCTTCTTACCTTTACATATTAACAGAAACTATTTGTTTAGGTAACAACATTGCGATACATAATCTGAACATAGGATATCAAAATAAATTGATTCCCAAGTTTATCACGTAATGAATTTTGATAAAATCTTAAGTGGAATTTTACTCGTAAAACACTGATAATTCATTTATTTTCTTTTAAACGTAAGTAATTCATTTTAATAGCAACTTAATATTTTCTAACCATAATAAAATAACTTTGGAAAAAGAAAACAGAAGCAATATTGCAAAGCATTTCTAGATCAAGATCTGAGCAAAGAAGATTTAAAAAAATAGAATAAAATGAAAAATAAAGTACTTACCGGGGCTATGGGGAAGACTCCCTTGCATAACTGCTGAAATAGAAATACATCCTATCACACAACAACATTAATAACACGCAAAACTACATCATGGTTAGTAATTTAAAAAATTACATACAGAAACTCTTATTCAAAAATTTTTTTGTTTAGGTAAAACATCATGCTAAAGTTATAAAACAGTAAATTGTACACATTTTAATAACAAAATAATCACACACATACATTTTATTTAAAATAATTTCGATATTGGAAATAAATTACAAAAATTTTAGTTTATTACACTTTTCAATATTTTCACATGTTTTTCTTATATTTTTATGTCATATATTTCATTGAGCTACTAGCTAATAAACAGATTTATCCAGTCTTTAAAAAATTCAAAGTAAAATCATAATGTTTTTGTATTGAAGTTTGGTTTTGAAAAAAATATTAATATTTATTAACGTAAATTTATTAAAGTTTAAATAAAGAGTTTCTCTCTCTCTCTCTCTCTCTCTCACACACACACACACACACACACACACACACACACACACACACACACACACACACACACACACACACACACACACACACACACACACACACACACACACACACACACACACTTGTGTGTATACCGAAATAAGGATGCGATGATGCAAAGGAAAAATGAACAAAATCCAACGAATTGAATAATTGATATCTTTTTCTGTTGAGATAAAACTGAAAAGGCAGGAAGAACGATGTTTCAACATTAGAAAAGAATAAATTTGTGCTTTTTATCCATTAAACAACCTTTTGTTAGTTTCCAAATTATTTAAATTCATTGTGTTGAAGTGTGTATTTTGAGATGATCTACCCTTATCGTGATGACTTACTTTATGATCTCTATAAATTGTTAACATTTAGTATCATGTCAAATGACTATTATTTTTAATTAATATGTTGTAACTCTATTTTAAAATTCCAACATTTGCTTCTAGATCTGTTATTATTCCTGAAATGATTTTTTTAACATTTGTAAAACATATTGTCTTCAGCAATTTAAAAATTGGTATCCAGGAAATAGTGAAAACAATTCATTTATGAGAGGAAACAATTGTTTATTCTTATTAATTTAATAGGACTTAATAAAAACTTAGAATGTTAGACATATTTTAAAATTTTAGCAGTATTATTTCTTAGATAAATTTCAATATTTTATCTGTATTATATCCTTATATAAATTGGAAAGTTTAGTGCAACTAAAATAAAGTTAAGATCAAGCAAAAATAGTTACTATAATTAGTATGACATTCGTTGCGGAAATTTATTTTAAAGAAAATTTAAGTACATTTGCTTGATGTATGTCAGAGACTAATCTTAATATCTATTTCGGTTGACATTAACTGGAATTATGAAATAGCTTAATTTAAGAGAAATTTAGATTAAGCTATTCTATTATTCCAGTGTAAATACAGTCTTTGTAACAATAATATTTACTTCCTGTTTTCTTCGCATCTTAATAAATAGTGCAATATGTAATACTTGAAGTTCATTTCATGATTTTAAAACTAAAACAATAATTCTTTCAAGTTAACTGCGAATCGTTCTCTGCCTGCTTTATAACTATACTTAAATCTTCTTTCGATTAAAAGAATGTTTATCTTTCTTACAGTTAAATTTTATCTGTTTGCTTGTCTGTTATAGTAAATTTTCTTACGTTTGCTTTTCTGCTTTTCGTTATTTATTAATGGCAATGAAAATTGAAGACATTTTCTTTCTAAATACGACAAATTTTCAATGTTTTGTCAAATAGGTTACGATTACATTTTCTATAAGCATTGTTTTTATTAAAGGTAATAGAATTGTTTTGACTAATTACAATATATTCCTATTATTTGTTTATCTTTCTTGCTAATAAACTCATTCATAAGGCTTTGTATGAATAAAGTGTGACGTATAATTTGAATGAATAAAGACACGCCTCATTCCATATAATTAATCTATAAAATAAATCCAAAACTAATTTTTCATTTTTATTCAAACTTAAAAGATAACTTTGACATTTCTTATCGGTCTTCAAAAGGATAACTGAAGCTTTGAAAGCTGATATAACTAGCGTAGGATATAATTAATTAATTAAAATAGGGAGAAAAGAAGATACTTAAAAATTAAACTTGTGTGTGATGTATAAAAAGAGAGAGAGAGAGACTCTAATTACCGTCAATAATTCTACATAGTAACATTTGTTTGCAGCAAATATTTTATCAAAGAAAGTCTCACACTGTTTTTATCTTGAAGCAGTGCACTTTTGTTTTAAAGAATTTCTTTTAAATTAAATATGCCTCTGCAGCTTTATATAAATACAATATGCACTTCTATTGGGTTCTTTTAGAGTTACGCTTTGCTGCAAGAGTAAATAATTTTTGGTCTTATTCAAACAAAGTATTGGAAAGTTATTGAAAAAATTTGGAAAAACTGCAAATGATATTTTGCAAGAAGTGTTTCTTTTCTGGAATTTTTTTTAATATCCATTAAACATTTGAGATGTCAACTTCAAATAAACAAAATAAAAAAGAATGCGCAGTTATACTGAGTTGAATAATTTTTATTTCACTCTGAAATTAACCTGTCGTTAACTTAATCATATATCATATAATAATATTTAAATACTTTAAACGGCATTTTTATTTAAAATTAAGTAAATTTATTCGCAAAGTATGTTTTAATTCGAATTATATATATATTATATACATATATAAATATATATAAATATATATAAATATATAATATATATATATATATATATATATATATATATATATATATATATATATATATATATATATATATATATATATATATATATATTGATCGTAGTAAGTAACTAATTTTTATAAATGAACTGGGAAACTTGACTCATGTGATTTTAATAAATTAACTCTCAAAATTTAACCAAAAATGAAGGAATGTGCTTTCCTATACTGAATGGTTACTTCATTACAAGGGATTATAAATCATATTCAGGATGCGCTAAAACATATGAAATATGTATCAGGGTTACGTAAAATTAAATTATTAGAAATTACAGTAATATGCGTAGCGAAAATGTTGGAGTTTATTCATTTCTAAAAATACTTAAAATAAAAAGTTATTTTATACAGTAACTTAAACAGGAATTATATCAATATATTTTAATAAAATATTATAATCTTATATAATATGCAAAGAACTTTATCCGTTTTGATTTAATTTTATAAATATCAGTATACTTGTATTATCAAGGAGCAAAATCAAGTCTATTGGAGATTTTTTATCATTGTTCAAACTAAACTAGAATTTCCCTTAAACACTGTATAAAGCAGTTGCCATAAATACCAAGAAGTTTGTCGTCGAAATATTGGTATTTATTTTCATTTTGAAAGCATTCATATAATAACTAAGTATTTGTTTAGTTTAAATAAACTACTGTTTTGACCGTTTACAAATACAATTAAAAACAATTTGTAAATTATTTTACAAAAATTATTTAAATATGAATAAATATATATTATAATATTCCTTAGCAGAAGTTTTTTGACACTTTAGAACACCGAATCTTTGTTTTTTTTTCTATGTATAAAATTTTCTTGTATCATTTATTTCGAAGTACTATATTCAGAATCTCTCTCTTTTTTTAATTTATGAGGGTTACTAATGCATTGATGTTTCAAAAATGGGTTTATTTGCATAGATTAAGTAATTCTTTAATACTTTTTTACTCAGAGTCAGCAAACTGACAATAGTGCTGCCTTGAACTGAATGTATCTTTCTATGGTAATCCACTGAAGTATAACCTAGAATTTTGCACTAAAATCTTGAGTGAGTGTGATTGATAGTTTTAAAACACTTTTTTTTATAGAATCACCTTAAGAAACTAGTTTCACAAACTAAAAATGCATGAAATTAAAATGTTTAAATAAAAAGCTGCTAATGGCCCAAGTTTTTTAAAAAAAAATATTTATTTTTTCTTAATCTGTATTTTTTATAAAGTAAAATACATACTTACATCAAATTTATTACTTTTTCATTCTATTTCTATCATGGGTGAAACTGGCCTTAAATTTATAAGCCATAATATCTTTTTAGTTTTTAAATGAATAATCTATTAACAAATATTTTTCAAAACTGACATCATACAATATGATAAAAGTGGAGCAAAATTTTTCATAATCCTTATCTATTTGAAACAAGAATTTTTAGTTGCAAGAAATGTCTGTTTTATATGCTTATTTTTTAATTGAGTATAATTATTGCTAAATTTTAAATTACCAAATAATTATAATTATTATTTGAAAATTCACACTAATTATTAAATAAATTACACTAAATAACAAATTGGTATTTATGTATTTATATTCATTTCAAGCATTGAAATATTAAATAAGTTTTGTACAAAATTTATAAACTATTCATTACCTTAATAGTTCTATAACTTTTTTTTTGTTTTGATAATTTTTAGCTCTTTAAAAATTAAAGATGTTTTTCTCCTAAAATATAGAGTTTAATGAAATAAAACAACATAGATTCGTATTCTTAAACACTTATGCTGTGTGTGTGTGTATTATCAATAATCTTCAAATTTTCTGAATTTATAATACCTCCTAAAATCTCACATTTAAAAATAATCTTTGCACATGTGGAGTATTTGTGACGATGTTTAAATGCTGCTTCTAAAATGAAATGTGTCCGATAATTTATCGAGAAAGAGAGACAAAGAAATTAAATACTGGATTATTTCGTCAAGGTTAATATAATTGCACAAATAATTTACAAAATTATACATATTAGAAACAAGGAATTAGAAATAGCCCATATTGAAAAAATTATTCAAAAGTTTACTTAAAAATATCTCTGGTATTTTAGCTTGTTTTGGAAGGTTAAAAATAATAAAATAAATGTTAGAACAAATTAAAATCATGTTTTAATATATTTAGAAGTTAAAAATAAATTTATTATTCTCATTTTAAGCTTTCAATTATTCATTTAAGTCTAGAAAAGAGCCAAGAACTACTCTTATAAATATGTAACTTTTAAATGAAATTAATAATAAATGGAAAAGAAATTCTTCGAATCAGAGCGAATCTAATCAAAACTAATTTTTAGTTACTAAAATATATATTATACTAAACTATATAATTTTGTCTTTTTTTACTATTTTTCCATTTTACAAAAATTAATTATTTTTAATAATAATCTTATATCAAAAGTATTTAAGATCATTTATGTGAGAATAAATTCACAAGTAAAATCTTTCTAAAGAGCATAAGCTACGTATCAAAAATTAAAATTTAATCTTATAATAAATAGAACATGAAATTGTTAAAATTGCTACACACTAAGGTCCTTATAAAGGACTCAGAATGTTAATCAAGCGCTTACTTCAAGAAAAATTTCAAAGAAATTTTAAAAAAGAATAGAAAGAGTTCCTGGTTACATTTTTCTCTATTCTGTATACGCCACCTTTTTATTTTCATGAAGAGTTCGTTTACTCGGAAGTCTCTTAATTTTAATCTAAATTATTCATATTCTTAAGCCGGAGTGAATAAATTTTAATCTATTATAAACCAACCAAGACGTATACGTCTGTGTAACTGTAGTGTTCGCCAAAACAAATCTAGAGAAACCGGAATTTTTTTAAGTTATTTCATTGTTATTTACGATGGCGCTCTTGGTTATTACTACAAATGAAGAATTTGAATTTTTCTATGTCAAAAATTTTTAAATTATTGATAGCACAGAATTTTATTTATAAGTTTGCTATTAACTAATTACACGAGCTTATGTAAAAAGTTATTCACATTCGTGCATATAAAAAGGAAATTTTTTCTGCGTATTTCGCTTGCAATGTTTTTATTTAATCCTGAATATTTAATACTTGACTTTTTCCATAACATTTTTAAATATAATAAATAATTCTAAAATAAATGTTGCGTAAAATAATAAAAATCTATTCTAACAAAATTTTTTTGTTAAAATAAAATTATTGAATCCTTTGTTTTTTATTCTTCTATAGTATTTGCTTATAGATATGACAGAATTAAGTAATAAAGAAAATTTTGTGTGTAAAAATTTTATTAGTTATTACTAAAAATTATTTTGGTAGTAAAATTCGAAATTGATAGAATAATATCTTTAAAAATAAACTTGTAGTCTGTTTGGTTTATCCTGCATTAAAAACAGACTATAAGAATTTATAGGAATTTTATTCATGGTAATGATAGAGTAAGAAATTGAGAGTATAACTAAATTTTTAAAATCTTATTATTAATTCATATTAATGTAATTATTTTATTCTTTATTAAGTCAGGTTATAGCTAGTTTAAAATGTATTGAATGAAAAAAGATTTGAAAGTATGAAATGCTTAAAAATCTTAGAACACTCATATCAACAAATATATGTAATATATGAGAAATTATATGTCCGATTATTAAGAGGTACACATTCCTTGCCTATAAGTAATAACGTTTCTTTACAATGAATGATTATTTATATAACTTTTATTTTATTAATTTCATTTAATAATTATAATTTTACACATAAAAGCTGGTATTAACACAGAGATATTAAAGGAACCAACCAACATGTAATATGAATAGTAAATGCTTTCCAAATTCATTGATTTAAATAAAATATTTTTTGCATAGCTTATTAGTTAGTTATTAGATAATTATTAGAGTTGTGATGTTATTTCTTAAAGTTGTCAGTTTTGTTAACATTCTGTGATGCATAATTCTTAATTTGAAAATTTAAAGTCATGAATTGAAACTATTGTTTTAACTACAAATTCATCTTCGAATAATTTTTTATTTTTTATTTTACTCTCTAAACACATATATATTTAAGTTGAAAAAGAAGGACTATAGACAGAACAATTAAAGTTTTTGAGTGACTAAGTCATCAGATGGCTTAGAACAAATTCAATAAATCCCACCTTTTTCGTTTTTACTACATTAGAAATCATTAACGATACAGCGAAATTTCATCGATAGCATAATATAAGATGTTTAAATTTCATATTTATGATTCATTATTTTTAGTAATAAAAAGTACCAAATGTAATCTTCCAGAAATATCTCTATTTTAAATAAAAAACAGAAGTTAAAGGGAGATATTCCATATTGACAACTTGGAATTTTTCATATTTGTGAAGCTTAGAAGAGCACTGTAATTTAAAGCCTAGTTAGCATGAGGAAATAGAGATATTGTGACGGCAGAGTAACTTATTTCAAGGTAGACTTAAGGCACAATATTTTACATCCATTCTACAAAGTATAATGAAGATTATTTCAAACATTCCATTTATCATTGTCTAGAAAAAACATTAACTTCAAATTTATAATCGTGGAACAAAAGTCATTAAAGCTTTATAGTGTAAAATAAAGTTCACAAATATATATATATATATATATATATATATATATATATATATATATATATATATATATATATATATATATATATATATATATATATGAAATATGAAAGTCTATATCATTAAAAACTCAGTAAAGGAATGATACTGGGTGTGAGATGGCTCGAGATCAGGAGTGATGCAAAATCATTTCACAACCAATTTTCGAGTACTATAGACCTAAAAAACTTTTCATTGTTTTAATAAAGCAATTCTTGTATATTACCTATCTTCGAGAAAAAATTATTGATTTTTATATTTGATGATTTAAACTATTCTTTGATATTTTAAACTATTCTTTTAATTGATGGAATTTGTATCCTGATCCTATCTTCGAGAAAAAATTAAATTATTTATGTTATAATTTAACCCACATTTTAAGAAATTTTAAATTATTTAATGTAATACATTTAATTTCTTTTTCAAAGTGTAATAGAGTTTATAATTCAGTAAAATTCATTAGTTTAATTATCATCTAATTTAGTTCAAAAACCAGAATGTTTGTTAGCTTTGAGTAAATAGTATTTAAAATTAAATTATTTGAACTAGTTCTAACAAGCTTTGTGAAATAATAAGCACGAAAAACCAAGTTTATTTGTGTAAAAACTTTCAATTCAATGGGAAGCTGTAAGCAAATTTAGGAGCAATTAAAGTGTTTTAGAAAAATTAGTCTGTTTAGTGTCAGAAATTATAATTTCATTAAAATATGCCGTACATAATATATTATTATAAATGCCACTAAAAATAATGCAATGTGCAATTTTCTTTTGATGATATGCCATTTGGTACTGGTGACAGTTAAGACTCAATTTCAGTTAAAATTAATGACTATCAGTGATCAAGTGTTAAAGAATGATGTCATCTTCAGTCTTAATTCAAACTTATTTTCTGGAAATTTGGATTACAAATATGCATTATATAAAATGAATGTATAAGCTTAAAATAAATTTTAATTTAATATTACTTTATCAACTTATTGATTTATTATTAAATTGGTTTCATTACTTTAAAATAGTAATACGATTCTATATTATCAATTATAAATTGGATGAGCTCTTTTGATTAGGAAATTCCCATTTCTTTTTATAAAATCAACGACTTTGCTATTCTTTAATAATAGAACAAAAATATATCAACTGTCACTATATATTTTTAATCGAATAATATAGAATATTATTAAATTAAAGGCCATCACTTGTACTACAAAGCAGTTTAGATACATTAATTTTTAAAGTATAAAAAGTATAAAATTCTTTAAATGTAAAATTAACAATAAAAATAATTAAAAAAAATAATGTGCAGTTTTCTTTTGATGATATGCAATTTGGTACTGGTGACAGTTAAGACTCAATTTCAGTTAAAATTAATGACTATCAGTGATCAAGTGTTAAAGAATGATGTCATCTTCAGTCTTAATTCGAGCTTATTTTCTTGAAATTTGGATTACAAATATGCATTATATAAAAGGAATGTAAAAGCTTAAAATATATTTTAATTTAATATTGCTTTATCAACTTATTGATCTATTATTAAATAGGTTTCATTACTTTAAAATAGTGTATAATGATTACAACTTTCCCTGATATCTTCTCATTTTAATCAATTTAATCTATGCGACAAACCAGAAAATAATATTCATTTCTTAAGTTTAAATAGTTTCTACTGCTAAGGTAACATATCCTAACCCAATATAGGCTCGTCTGTGTTGTTTCAATAACAGATGAATGAGTTTTATTAGAAACTATTTCGATAAAGGAATACAATAACATGTAATTAGAAAGTAAGTGATACATATTTGAGATAAATCAGCAAGATAGCATTAACTACAGTAATGCGGTGATAACGTAATTATTTCCCAGTTCGTGCCTTTTAACTATGCAATCGACATCGGCCAATAAAAGTATGCATACTAATGAGTACAGAAAAGTACTTGTTATGGAAGACTTTACTATGAAAATATGTTGTATTAAAAATGGATAATTATAATTTATCGTGGAGAAACGCAGATCGATACTATGTGGTGAGAAAGAGAATAACATGAAGTAAATATAAGATCTCGGAAACATTTGAGATCAGATTAATAAAAGTATTTAATTAGTAATAGGATTCGAAAAGGGAATTCATATTATCGTTTGGTAAATTTTTGAAATTAAAGTGTAGTGATTTTATAAATTATCTATAACTGTAACTGTAGGAAATAAAGTCCTCTTACAATTTAATATTAATACATTTTTTTAAATGTGATGTATTAAAAATTCAGTGCATTTTTTGCTCTTAATTTTTTCATAAATTTATTTTTTAAACTAAATATAAATTAATGATAAAATTAACAATAGTTATTAGTCATTTTAAAATTTTTTCACTGCAGTTTTTGCTAATTAAAAATATTGAGTCTTACTATTAATGGTATGCAATCATTATTTTAATATATATTACCTCTCATTTTTAATTTCATTATTTTAAATCAATATAAAGAGTTATTATAATTTAATAATCACTATTAATACATTTTGAGTTCCAAATGTAATTGCTGACGACAGAACATTTTAATATTATATTCTAATTTCATACTACAAAACTTATTCTCATATTTTAAAACATTTTTATTTGTATCATGTGATAAAACAAAATTCATTCATAAGTAAATACGTTTACTTCAAAATGTCGAATCGATATGATCTGGAGAAGAAGAAAGAATATGTTTTTAGAAGAATTTATGATAATTATTTTATTGACTAAGTTAGTTATGAAATTACTTCAATTTCATTTTAAATCCTTCACAATAATTAAAAGCAATCGCCAAAACGTTTCGTAATGTCTGTTAAGTGAAACATATTAAGATGATTTCATTGTATCTAAAAATGAATAAATTCAATAAATAATAATTTTAATCAATTTCTGGAAAGTTTTGAGATTAATGTAAGTTTTTGGTAACTTAAAAGAATAATAATATATTTCTTAATAATATAAGAATAATAATATAAGAGAATCTTTTAAATATTCATTAGTGCTATTATTTATTTAATATAATAAAAATATTTCTTAATTTATAATTTTCTGATGCAATTCCTTTATAACAATTACGAACAAAAAAATTGTAGAAAATAATAAAAATTTCAACACACTTTAAAATTCTTATTTTTAAATAAATTTCGTTTGTCATAAATGTTGTTTGATTTATAATGAAATGCGGTGTTGTAGTCCTAAATAATTCTCATGAGTTTTCCTTTTTACAGAGTTACAATTAATAAATATTTCATTTTAGCTGAATAAAATCTTTTTTAAGCAACTCCTTTAGAATATTTCTTGTAAAAAGAGTAAAAAAGTGAATTCTGTTTAAAAATTGCTAATGTTGTTAGATTTTTAATAAATATCTCTCATATAGATAATTTTAATGAATATGGTGAAATTATTAATAAATTTAAAACGCTTAGCAAAAATATCATTGTCCTAAAAAGATTTTTCCTTAACAGTTTTAATTGAAAATTAATACCATTTATTAATTTTTAATAATTTAATACGTAAAGACGTAAAAGCAAATGAGTATGATTAAATATAAAAAAAAGAAATTCTAAATCTTTATATTATAAAGAAATTAAAGAAAATTGACTCATTTAATTATAGATATTACTAATGACAAGCAGAAAAGCTTCTATTTAAGAACACTTTACGAATTCTCATCATCATCTTTGGAATCTATTTTATCATTTAACACAATTTTTTTCTCAATATAATATCTTCAACGCAGAATGTGATTTGGTATAGTAAACTTTTGTCGAAAAACCAAATTAATTTTCTTTTATAAAAGCTTTCTTTATTTCATCCGCATTATCTCCAAGATTAAAAATTCCAGCTTCAGAGTAATGAGAAAATATAATTAAGTCAACATCTAGTCGATAAATTTCTTCATCACTTTTGTTTTCAGATTCTATAAATAGAGGGCGCTGTGTATTTATGAAAGAATTCCAGATCCATAGAGATTTTCACTTCATAAATTAACTCAGTACATTTTAGGCTAATTCAATTTGTCAGTCATAATAAGCAAAATAACTTTTGTCCTAATTAGTTTACACAGGGGGGTAGTTATTTATAACAAGATAAGTATTTTTATAACTTTTTAAAAAACAGTGATCATGAAAGTTATATATATATATATATATATATATATATATATATATATATATATATATATATATATATATATATATAAGAATGCTTGTAAAATATATCGACAAAGGTAGAAAAAACAACTAGAAATTCAATATTGATTTATACAGATAAAGTATTTTCCTTCATGAAGCAACACTTTTGTAATTGTCAAGTAAAGTATTTAATTGGCAAATATATTTTGATTAAAAATTAAATTTCGGTATAGGTATTAACTGCATGCTATTTTTTTAAAGTTTGGCAAAGTATAATTACACAGTAAATTAAAGCAGATTACAAATATTCATAAAGATACATTGATACATCAGAAATATTGTAAATATCTCTTAATTAAACCTAGCTATTTCTGACATGTGATTTTATTCCGTATTTCAAAAATAAATTTAATGATATTAAATAATTATATATATATATATATATATATATATATATATATATATATATATATATATATATATATATATATATATATATATATATATACATACCAAATAAAAATAAATGTTAAACTACTATTCAAAGAAGGACATTATTTTGTAAATTAAATATTCTTTTTCTATTATGGATACTATCCTGTTAAAATCTAATGAGGATTAGTTTCTAAAATGATTATTTTTGCTAGACCTTTTTACAAATTTATTCTTGACATAGATACGCATAGTAATGTTTTTCATCTAAAGCACAACAGAAAAAATCTGATTTATAAATCACAACATCTGAATTACATAATTTCTGAGCATTAGCCAGCAGTTTACGAAAAATTCTCTTCACAATCATCCTTTTCGAAACAATGATTAGGAAACAATTAAAACTTTAATTGGTGGATGGTAAACTAAGCATCCTGAATTCAAGACGAAAAAGAATATTTTATGCGAAAAAGATAAGAATCCGCTGGACTGTGCTTTCTGTCCTTTACCTTTAAAAATAAGGAACTTTCCCATTTTTATCCGAGTTTGGCTAAGGGCGTAGGATAGATGGAAGGAAAAATATCGTCTGCTCCACCCTTTTATCTTAATTTTTTTGTTTTAGTTTTAAGCTGTTTCTTTTCTTCTAAAGAAGAAAAAATGAACCTTCATGCTGAGTCGCGGAAGGTGCTGTTCAATTTCTTTTGAAAACCGACAAAGCTTAAAAAAAATGATAAGCAAACATGTTTTGCAACGAGAAAGAAAAGCAAAAATCATGCGAAAGAGAGGAGTGCAAACTATGAAGCGAAAAAAAGGAGAATGCTTGTGGATTTGGTGACGTCTGTAAGTGACTTAAACCATAGAAGTGTGTACCAAACCATACATTTAGAAGTCCTTTATCTAACCCAAATAGGAGACTTTGGGAGTAAAGAATCAGTTTATGGTTACAGTCTGGGAAGAGTAATCTTTTCTCACATTTCGGCAAACTTTTGGAGTTTAGCGAAGTCGATTTTGAGTTTTGTTAATCTTCTCCATTTGAAGAAAGGATTTCGAATTTTAAAGTTTGAATAGAGCGAAATAACTTTTTCCAAGATAACAGAATATGATTCTTATTTTTTTTAATTTCACTTTTTAGTAATTATAAAATATTTTTAATGCTTTGGGTTTTCATGACACCAATCAAAAATGAATGGATATCAGTTTTCAACATTTTGTTTTCGTAGAAACGTGATTTTTAAGAAGAATTATTTGATTACATTTGTTATATTCTTTGCTACTCTCTTTTAATTGAATGCATATCAAATATGATTAAATTTTTTTCGAAGTAGAATTTAAGACTGAAATGTTAATTCCCTAATGTTGTTCTATATCATTTGAGGCAATATTCAGTATAATGTATATATTGTGCAATGAAAACTAAACTTGCTCAATTTATCTCTCAAAATTTTAGTTTTATATATCAGAATAAAAAATTAATGCTATTGGTTTAATAGCTAGAGAAATCCTAAGTAGATAATGCATTTAAAGAGTTGTAAACTAAGCAAGAAAGTGAATTTTCGAAATCAAATCCGGTATAGTTAATTTGCTTCCTAGGCAATGTTAATGGGACCTCAAATAAGAATAAATGCACTTAATGTGTCTAGTATTTATAAAGCAGCATCTCACTCAGTTCTAGTGATTCATAGTGTTTTTCCAAAAATAATATAACAACAACAGCTATAGGAAGATGTATATGCGCACAACATCACTATTAAGATATATTATGTCAAAAGAGAAGAATAATATTGATATTTCAAATTTTAAGAAGATGCAGTGTTACTTTTTTATTATTTGCGCAATTTCAGCTATGTAAATCTTCTATGTAGCACTCTTCTTCAAAAAGATAATTTGGCAACATTACAAGAACATAGTTAGACGTCTGAATGCATTAAATGAATACAAATAAAACATCATAACATACTTAATAGTTTTTCTTATCTGTATGTACACAAAATACTTTGCTTAAATATTTTCTGTTTCGATAGCAAAAATACGCATTTTAAAAGTGTTAATTTTCCAAATCAATGTCAATAAGACAAGACCACATATTTAAATCTCCTTCTCTTACAAAATAAAATAAGAATCTCTATCAAGGTATTCTAAAAATTGTATTCTTGATAAATTATTACTGGCTAAATTCAAATGTGCAATTTGAGTATAGAATATTTTTATTAACAATCATTTCATTATCTAGACCAAAACTGAAGATTTTAATCTCAAACTCAAAGAGATGGATGCCTTTTTTAGACATCAAATAAAATTAGTAAAAGATCAATTTATTATTATATTAGTATAATTTTGTGTTTAGTAGTTAATTCCAGATATGAAAACAAATCTAAGTTAAATAGTTCTTAAGCATTTTTATTTCTTTGCTATCATAATGACAAGAAAAAAGCGGCGTGTCAATATGTTTAATTATTGTAATTCATTGTTGTTTTGTTTAAAATAATTTCTGAAACTACACTTTTTACTTTTAGGGATTTGCTAAAATTGATTCAAGTTTAAAAAATTTCATAAACTTTGAAAAGTTCTGAATTTGTTTTTGATTTGAAAATACATAGGATGTGAACTTCAATTCAAATTTTCATCATCTAGTATTCATAGTCTCACCAGAAACTTATTTATCATTTGATTGCTTCCGAATGTTCACATTATTCGAAACATTTTTATTTTTATATCATACATCAAAATAGATAGATATTCATTTTCTTATAATTCATAATCAGTAAACATTTTAATATGTCTCACAGAGTATAAAGTATCACATTCAAAACAATCATTTTAAACACATAACAGCATCAGTTGTAAATGGGAAGCAAGTAATTAAACTTACTTAATTGAAGCTATAAGAATGAGGATAAAAGAGATGATTTCAAGGAATCTGAGTGGACGAAATTAAATAAGTTCTTGCAGTAAATGAAATATTTAGCTTCAAAATTTAGATTTAAAATAATTATAAGACTATTCTAGTGGATATAATTCTAAAATTTGAAGGGCTTCATTCGAAGTAATCGATCATCATCTCCTCCAAATATTAGACATTATAATTCACATACATTGCAACTACTCTCTGTCTTTATAATAAATTTTATTTTCAAAGAAAACCCAAAACGTCGTCAAACAATGGTATTCCAACATGCTATGCTAAAAATGTAATGGTATGGGCTTTTACAAATTATTCTTTAATAAAACGTAAATAATTTAATGAGAATTTTACTTTTCAAGAAAAAATTTTTCATCAAGTAATTCTAAAGAGATTTTGAAGCCAGTGAAGCATAATTCAAGCTCTGGGGTTTTACTTTTTAAGGGATTTATTTTTTACTTCATTTTTTAATTACTTTTACCAATTGCAAACATTGTGATAAATCTTAGAATAATGGGGAAAAGGTCTTCCCATTTATGTTTCGCAACTTTTCAAAATTCGCGAATGGTTTTAGGTTGGCAAATGGATAAAATATTCTTTTTAAAAGTTCAAAATACAGGAATAAAGGCTTACTATCACTGGAGGTTTAGCAAGAATATCAGTTAATGGTAATGTTTTTACACATCAATTTTTCTTGTTCCATTTTCTTACAGGCATTTAGAAGTCTAAGGCTATTTCTTTCAGCTTAATGCAATGCTATTGACTGATGATTTTTGTATGAATAAAGTATGGTGTTTCATATTGGAAAACGGCGTATAAAATAATTCGTTTTTACTGTAATAAAAGTTTATTCTCATAATTCTCTGATCGTATAAATTTTAATTTCCTATTGCGAACAAAATTTGAACTTATCATGAAATGTTAAAATAAATTTACCTAGATTATCTTAAGTATAAATATTGAGGTTTGATTTTTTTTATTTGATATAATAACTGAATCTTTTTTATTTTTTGTATTCATTTAAAAATCACTGCTTCATTTTTTCTATTGTATCTAGTAAAGCCATCTAGAATTTGAGAAGGCTTTTACATCTCATATTATGATACGATGGTCAGCAAAAGTTAAAGAAGAACCGGTTTTTTTAGTGTGATTTTAAATGAAGGAATGTAGAAACACCAAATTTGGTTGACATATACACAAAACAAGTACGTTTTTATTGTAACATAAAAATTTATATAAAAAAACACATACATGATTTATGAAAAATAAAATCAATATCGCCGCAAAAGTTCATTTTTAGTAAAAAAGAATTATCCCAGTTTTGTGTGTTAAGTTATCATTGAAACATAACAAAAAGGACTTTAATAAGGTATATGCCCAGTCCTATAGATTGAATGCATTGGCGGCATTGATGTTCCATGTTGTCAACTAAGTTGTCGGTTACTGAAATGGGAAACAAAGACCAGACTCGATGTAAGCTGTTTCCCAGCACAGACTTTGGATAAGGACTTAAAAAAGCGACTTATCCACCAAGGTACTACCACATATTCTCTATAGAATTCAAGTCTGGAGATAGAGCTAGCTATCAAATTTACTCCAAGCCAAGACCCTCAAATATTCCTTAACAACTACAGATCGATGAGGTCGTGAATTATCATCCATCAGAATTAAATAATTTCCAATTACACCACCCTAGGAGCGGATATACCTTAGGATCTCATCACAGTGTATCACACCGGTCACAGTTGCTCTTTGGGTCATTATGACCACCAAGTGAGATCCCTACCGAAACGGTTATTCTAACACCATAATAACGGTATCTTTCCACACTGTTCGATTGTGCTATTTGGTGTTCCAGAACAGCACAAACCTGAATCGCTCTCCTGTATGAATCTAAGTTCTCTTGTAAAAAGTGTAGAAGCATATCACTGTCTGGTCTAGGAAACATGTTCTCTTACCCAAGATAAGAGAGACCTTATCTGTTATCCTGTGAGGGGGCCACTCACACAACTGGTTGCCTTGCACAGAGGTCTACATGCAAGACACAATAAGGCTTCTAGCAGCATCAGCTTGTGGAATTCCCATTTCCATTCATCCAACCACCGGCCACCTTAACGAATCAGGCATATGGCTTTTTTCAGGATTTGCGGGAACACACTGCCATTGTTAACGAATCTACTAACAAAAGTTACACGCGCAGTTAAAAAAAGGTTTATGTTTTCAGATTTTTCTCACTCATATATACCTGTTCTTTTCGACCAAAAAAAGTCTTAGCTAGTGGTTTTGCATAAATTTGCTAAAGTTCGTATTTAGCATTTATATAAACTATACATTTTTTAGTATCATTTTTTAAGGTGAGCTTTGAAAACATGTTATTCCTTAACATTTTTAGAGGCTAGTGTAAGGTGGCAGAGGATTAATTTTTTTTTTAAACTTTCTAATGTTTAAGTCATGGTTAATTGTTTTTCATTGGTGGTAGAGAGAACATTACGATTTTTCATTTGCTTACTTTTGATTTAGAAGTTAAATCTTTGAAATATATTCAGAAATTATTATCCTTTAGTGTGTGGAAAAGCATTTTCCTCATTAATAAAAATAGTACATTAATTTTTCATCAGGATTACTTATTTATATTTAGAAAAAAGTTCTTTTACAGTATTTTAGAACATGTGTATGAGTGAAGATATTTTCTCCAAAGACCACAAAAGTTTTTTATTCACACAAAACTTAAAAGGCTAGTTTTGATAATAAATTAGAATTCAAGTTGCAAACTGTACAAGATTTCTGCTAATTAAATAAATTTTCTACAAACTACACTTTTTACAATCTTCTAAATCATCTAAATATTTGGCAGCTATTGTTTTAGAATTCTTGACCGTGTTAAGTTATACAATGCGAAAGACACCATCTAGAAATTGTAATAAATAACCTTATATTTACAGCATTATGTGAAAATAGCTTCATCACAATAGCGAATTACTTTTGATAGTTAAGAAAAATATTAATCAAATAAATTGCTATTTTGTATCACACACATAATATACAAAAAATATTTCATAAAGAAAATAACACTTCTCAAATTTCGGTTCTAATGTCTTTTTTGATATATATTTTACAAGTTATAAAACAATTTGCTTTTAGAAACTAATATATTTATGACATAAAAATATGTTTTAAATAATCTAATATTTATCTACTTTATGTATACATATATAGGGCTAATAGAATTTATCAAGATCATTAAGATTCGATTTTTCCTGCGTCCCAATATTTACATTGGAAAAAGTACTTATCATGAATATTCTCTATGAACCCTCATTATGTTGATTCAATGATAGAGAAATTTGAAAACAATATATTCTTCACGTATTTTACAGTTGGGATAAATCATTATAGGATGCAAAGTGCTTTTACATCAAAATTCTTCGTCTTAAATCTCGTAATTGCCAAGTTTAAGTTTATCTATTTGATACCTGAACTTACAATTTAGCAACTTACAAAATCTCTAGAGAATTATCACAAAGGGTTTCTAAGAAATATAAAACATTAATTCAACAAATTTAAACTAATTCATTATTTACTAAATTGTTTCTATTTAATTTTACGAAAATTTTCAATTATCAAAAAATTAACCCAGCAAATATTTCCATTAAATATATTTATATGCATTTAATTAACTAAAAAAGCAATTGTATTCATTACTTTTATTTCTGTGTAAGCCTACATACATATAAAATATATTTTACCACAAAGGTTCATTCTTTGTTAATCTGTAAAACTTTTGCACATCGTGATGTGCACTTGAACGCGTTCACACTAGTGTTTTGCAGAAAAATACTTTACCTCTTAAACTATCCTTATTGTGATATCAAGTCAATAAATGAATATTGATCATTTATTAGAGTTCAGAAGCTGAACATTTGAACTCTTAAAATTATCTGTGTCACATTTTCTTCAGAATTTTTTCATATGTAAATGTTACAAAAATTGTAAGTTACTTAACAATAAAAAATTTTAATAATAAATCCCTTTATGTTGTCTCATAACTGAAATAAGGATAAATTCTGAGTCAAAAAATCATCATAAAATGTTAAGATAATGATATTATATAGTGTTAACTGGTATAACATATTGATAGGGAGAAAATGTACAAATTGAAGCCCTGAAAAACTACAAGAAATGACATAATTGTCATTACAGTTGACAATCACAAGAAACTGGTAGCATCTACTCATAAACTGCCTTATACTCCAAAGATGAAGTAGCATAGTGTTTAGCAAAAAGATATCTTTTAATGTCCAAATAAAATTATCGGAAAATTCTTCAATAAACTATCACAACACAGTAAGGGATATCTTTACTTTCATTCTTTTTATGTATTAATTTGGTCTGATTGCACAAGTAGAAATACATAAACTACTGAAGCTTCAAGATATTTGATTTGTGAGAATGAAAAGCATATACTTCTTTGAGTTAGGTGATAAGAAAAAAATTTTGAATTAAATTTTTGTTCTTCAAAAAATAATACGTATTATTTATCCATCACTTGAAAATCGAAATGTTAGTAAGATCAAAAAATAAAGTGGAGCTTTAGTAAAAAAACTGTAAATAAAAAAATTACATATCTAAATTGTAATATTAGTGCGAAATTTGAACTACTAAACTTGAAAATTTTTTAGTGAAAAATATAATACAATAATTTAAACCAACTTTTCTCAAAACTCATGAACGCTTCTCTTTGTTTACTTTTGTAATGATTCGTGAAAGTGATAACAACACCCACACATACAATTGGAAATTTGATAAAATAATGAGTTATGAAAAAGAAAATGAATGTTTATAAAAAATTTAAGAATTGTTTATAAACTTGGTAAATTCATTTGTATAACTTAAAATATTACCTAACTAATTTATGTCGCATAAATGAATATTTTTATGAAAAAATCATTTTTTCTGCATGAAGTAATAACTGTCATGTCTACTGATCTAATAAATATTGTATCTCATGTAATCTTAACTCTAGGGATAAAAAAAATGGCATGAGAGAGAGAGAAAAGGTTAAGGAAATTAACTGAACTTACATTTTATACTTGTGAATTATGCTCCCAATTTTTAATGAAAAAATCCTGACTTTAATTTATTTGATATTTATACAAAAATAATGAACATGAATAAAGATAGCAAATGAATTTTTTAATTTATAAAGCATTTGAAAAAAATAAAAAATATAAATATGCTTTTATAAATTTATAAATATGAGCTTATTTTAATTTTTTATGGTAAAATTATCTGCATTCAACTTAAAATATGAATTCTATCAGAATTCAATCGAAGGTCAGTAGCAATTTCACTCAATCCACATTAAATTATCGGTTTAAAATTTTTTTAATTTGTAATATTCCATTATACGATATTTGTTAATGAAATTTTTTTGATTAATAGAGGTACTTTTTTTGAATAATACAATTACTTAGGCTAAAAAATGCGATATTTTAGATAACGCTTTTCCCAAATTTAATCTTTAGCATTAAAAACAGAAGAGGAAAATTCCATCCTTTAAATTTGCAATTACAAAAAATAAATTTTTTACAATCTAATTGTGAATTATCTATTTTCATTTCAAATTAACATTTACATATAATTAATGAATAAAATATTTCGATCATATCCTAAACCTAATGAATCTTAAGTAAAATGAATAATCTATGTAATTTTTTAAAGGGTTAGCAACTATTTATTATAAATATTTCTTTTCTTAATATTGTTATGATTTTTATAACAATATTAGGAAAGGAAATATTTGCTTGATTGGAAGGCCCTTATTAAATAAAAAAGAAGTTTCTGAATGATTATCTTTGGAAAATTGATTTTATTGATGAAATTTGAGTGATAATAAAAACTGTTTTTTTTTTAAATTGTTGATAAAATCCAAAATCTTCTTTATCAAATCATTTTGCTTCAAAGTAAAATAATTAAAAAGTGTCTTCAGAGTTTAGTTGTTACATATTTAGTGCAGAGCTAATCACAGTAATTAACCACAGATCTTATAATTTTATGTTTAGTAAAATTTTTCTGTTAAGTTCTAGTATTAAGCACTCGATAAAAGAAAAATTGTTTACTTATTTCTAAACTTAATGACTTAATATAGCATTAAATTTGCCTTAAATTTTAATAAATTATTTCAAAGATCTGTTAACAAATCTGCCTGGTTATATTAATTCTAAATTAAATTAAGTTTTTAAATTTCAATGACAGACCTATGTTGTTATGAAAAATTTTGCTATTATTATTAATACTTGAAATTTATCTTATTCTGTACTGTAATTAAACTGATTTTTCATATACCATCATTACAGATGATTACATTATTATAATGGAAAAACAAATGATCAATAAATACTTTATTTCAACCTAGATGAGGAATTCACATATTAGGCAACAATAGTTATCATGACATTTGGTTCAGAAATTTTGCTTTGAATTTTAGAAGTAAGCTTTATTGCATTAACTAACTAAATTTAAAATTAATAAATTTGCAAAGAAATATTATAATAACCTAACAAAGAAATATTGGCTAAATGCATCTACAATCAATTTATCTTTATCTTAAAAAAAGCGATGAAGATTCGTTTTAATAAGAATAATTATTTTACAAAATTAAAATATAATATACACTTGAATGTTTAATATATCCATGCAGAATTATTACTGAAAGTTTTCTTAAAAACATTCTCGTATAAAATAGATGTAAATTTAGCTATGATTAATGATCAATCTAGCAGATTTAATTTAATTTACATTGTTTTCTAAATAAATTATAAATGCATTTTTTCTCAAGGTTACGAAAAGTATTTCAGAAATATATTTTTCATTATTTTTAAATAGTTCACTATAATCTGTTTAAAATGGGACATATGTTTATTTGCCGTATCATTTTTTGAAATTATCCTGAATTATGGAAAAATTACCGTAAAATTGAGCTATTGATATTGATTAATTGCAGTGAACTAAATCGAATAAATTCCATAAAAATTATTTTCAATATAAGCAGTATAAAGCTGATTATTGTTTGCATAAAATAAAATATTAAGTATTTTGATATATTTTTTTTAGATTTTTACTCACATTATGATAACTTGCCAGTTATTATACAAGGCCATTTGGTTCATGATACTTTTTTCACTATAAAATAAAATTATTCCAAAGCGATTCACTTGAGAATTAAGTTTCTTTTCTATTTACAGAAGTTTCAGTTTTTAAATGTCTATGATTTAATTCAATATTTTAAATAAACTGCATGTTTTATATTAACTAAATATAATAATTTTCATTCTATAAACGTGTAAATGTTAAGTAAGTTTAATATCAATCGTTAAGTGAAATCATTCGATAAATTTTTATACCTAAGATTTTCTTTCTTAATGATCAAATTTTAATTTTGTAGAAAAAAATTATTAAAAAATGTTAATGGTTTGTGAAATGATTAGCAGAGCAAAGTACTACTTTAGTTATTGAATTATACTGTGTGAACATAGTTAAATAAAAATGAACTGCTAAAGCAAATTAAAAATGAAACGAAGAGATATTTTATAGGCATTTTTAATGAGTTTAAAATGACGAAACAAAATTTGTATACGAATTTTAAAATATAACTGATCAACAGGTTAATTATTCTTAAAATTCACTAGTGAACTTCAATATAATTTTATAGAATAAAATATTCAAGTTCCTATTTTCATCTAAAAATATCTGTTCTTTTTTTTTCACTACAGTAGTTCGGGTAGCAGAGATTATTTTCAACTAATAACAATTACTAACTGTGTAACGTAATCCTAGGATTGAAAATGACGACGTCTTTCAATGTAAATCCATAACGGGACAAATCGAAGATGGCAACAATTGATTAATAGTTAACTAACAAAAGTAGTAGAAAAGGTGCAAATTGAGTGAAGATAGTTGAACTCACACAGCGTAAGTTGTTGATAATATACTTCAAATTCAAAATTTTATTTGTTTTATTCTCAGGGCTACTGACAGCGAAGAAAATTGGAAAATCTTTATTAATATGAACATTGTTAACAATTTAATATACTTGAAATGATATTTTGCTATTTTTAGAAAAACATTTTATGTAAGTTAGTATTAAATAAAAATTTTTATTCTCTTTTACTTGTCCTAAGCAAAATAAAATTGCGAAAACAAAAGTTACAAAAGATTAAAGTATTTATAATTTTCATATTTTTTCTGTTTTATAATATTAATTTTATTTGAAACAAAAGAAAAACCCCGAACTTAGTTTCCTGAATTTAAATTTTTAGAAATCAATCTCTACTTATTCAGCAAAAATCTGTGCTTAAAGATTTATCTCACGTAAGCGTTTTATATATATAACAAAAGAGTTGAATAAGACTAACTAATTTCTTATTACATATAATATTTTTTTTTCATTATCAAATAAACGTAAAAACATGAACGGAATGGAATAGATCTTGATAAATTTGTTTATTTTTTGATTTAATTAATGTCTTAAATATTTACAGATCTTAAATAAACAAACAATGGTAGGTAATGAAATCCAAATGTAAATCCTTATTTTAAGAAGAAAATGCATGTTTAGTAATCTTCTTTAGCTTTGAGTAATCTTATTTTACATGCTTCCAGTAATCTTATTTGATTTTTTAATAAAATAGTACTATTGTGTCTCGTATTTTCTACTTGCTATTTAAAAATGTGCATAAATTTTTTATTTTTTTAGTTTTAAATTATTGTATGAAGAATAGCGTCATAAAGATAAATAATTTTCATAAATTACATTACTAATTAATTACATTCAATTGATCCTTATTTTCATTGCACTTTTTGTTCAAAATGTAAATTCTCTAAAATTAAAAAAAGCATCTACAGTGCTTTTATTTAGATTACCTATTACGCTTATTTGAATTTTTAAAAATTGCAGCTCAATTCTGCATTAAAATCATTGCGACTTTTTCATAATAAATTTATATTTTAGTTACAGGTGTATTTACGAAGTTCTTATAAAAGATTTTTTCTGCAAAGTCAAAAATAATTTTTGCAAAAATGCAGATGCGAAATAGTAACGATTAATTCAAAATATGTATAATTTTGAGTATTGTCCAATTAAATGTATCCTTAACGCGATTCATAATATACAGAATAATTATATTTAGTCTTAACTTTTCCGGTTCGTAAAGAAATGTAATCTTAAAAATGTCAAATATTTTGACGCTGTGATTTTTCAAATTGATTGAATAAATTCGACATTCAATTTACTATCTAAATTTTAATAAACGAACTTAAATGATCCCTTATTCAAAGTACAGTCAAAATTATGGAATCAAACATAAAAAAGCTTAAATGATTTTCTAAGCGAATATTATATTCAAAGAAATATATAAGCACATACATGTATATTTTAAATTCCTGTACAGCAATCCGAAATTTTCCAGTTCGATAAATTTATTCTGAAATAAATGAATTCTTAAAACAGTCTTATTCTTTTGTTCTTCATGTTATTGTGCTCTTATATATTAGTTTATTATTTAATTTAAGCTACATTTTAAAAGTATGATAATGAAGACTTCCAACAGACAAAGAGCTTTATTAAAAAAACTCATTAACTTCTTGTCATGCAGAAGGCGTTCATAAAAGCTGTTGTGTACCAAAGCATCTCTGAACCAACTTTATCTTACCTCATAAAGTTAATAGAAAAACTTTAATCGGGAATGGATGAGTATAAATATTTTACTGAAAAAAAATTTCTAAATATCTTCAAAGTACAGTTCCAACCTCATAGCTCTTTTTAATTTACTAGCTACAGAAAAGATTGTCTTGGAAGAAATGAAACCTGAAGAGAAAAATATTGCCTTTTCTTCCAGGCTTTACGGTATTATTAAGAGTATTTTCCTCTTTTGTTCTGCGAGAGTACTTTGCTTGTGAATTGAGTAGCTACTTTTGGCAAGTAGCCAATTCGAATGGTGATGTATGAAAACTGCTTTAGGTGTCCACCATAGTGTAATTTTCCAGCTCTCAAAGCAAAAACTCAACAGTAAATTCTGACTACGAATAAATCGAAAGGGAATTCCTTTCATTCAGAAAATATCCCGAGTGTAAATAAATTGTTGTGTGTTGTTGAACAAAAAAAAAAAAAAAAATTGAATGAGAGAAACTATTATCGCTGGGAAACCTTCGTGCTCTGACTTTTTTGTCGATTATTTAATATCCGCAGCACAGAGGAAAAAAATCCACAGTTATTTGTATGTAAACATTGATTGTCAATTGCTTGTTGCACCTCTCGTGGAACAACGAAAATTGGGATTTTGCGTGAGCAAAGTATTGTGATCGTTGTTCAGTACTTCCGTGCAGAACTGAGATTTGTCGCATCATTTTTGGTTCATTACATTTTTCAACACATGTTCTTAAAACTTAGCAAGTAAGCAAGTTTTTTTCCAGAATACTAATATACATCACGAAATAATAATGTTATAGATTGCAGTATTGTTGTAATCTAATTGTAGTTATAATATTGTTGTAATCTAAATTAATATTAGTTCAGTGATTATGATTTAATTTTTTTACAGTTATTCATATCTAAAATAACGAGTTAAAATATTTTTCGATCAGAAATAAAACTTTTTAGTTACTTAATTTGTTTGCTGAATGTAAAGGATGTAATTTAGATAAATTATATTGGATGTACTAGATTGCATCCACACAGCTGTTTAAAAATAAACTTAAATATTCATCACTTCTAAGACATTACTCACATAGTTTAATTATAATCTTTTAATTTAAGTTATGAAAATTACACTTAAATACCATATAATACTAATTCTAATAATTAATGCATCTAATCAATAATCAATGAGGTTCATCATTAAAACAATATATTCGCTTAACTGAATAGTAAAAAGTGTAAGTGTAATTCTTTAATCACTGTTAAAAATTATTTGAAATTCAAGGAAATAGAGTAAAAAATGTCAAAATTTCTTACTCTATTTTCTAACTATAATGCTAACTAATACTGTGATTTTAATTTAAGCTAAAACGTGTACAATTTCGAAATATTCTCTTCGGTTTTTCCATATTTTTTAAAAGGAATGAATGTATTTTTAAAATTATATACATTTAAAAAACAAAAAATCTTTTTAAATTTATATTTTTATTCTGGAAATTTATAGAGAAATAACATTGGATAGCAAACCAAAAGGAAACATGCAGAAGCAGCAGAATGTTAAAAATTACTTATCATTAAACATAGCGGGAAATTTTATAATTCTTACATTAGAATACTTTTGATGATTTTCTTCCAGTGTATTTTCTACAAATATTCAATAAAAACACGTCTTATTCGAGGAAAATGTAATATTGGATGCATAAAAACGTTTTATTCTATTAGGGAAATTGGTATGTTTACATACCAATTTCCCTAAGGAATACATTTGATGTTCCATAAGAATATGTTTTAAAATAATATATAATCTAAGAAGATAGTTTTTAAGTTTTAAATTTAAACAGATAATTTCATTCATTATGTTCACTTTTCAAATAGCATTGCAGAAAAATACATAGTAAAAAATTAAAGTTATTGTTCTAAATTCTTGTTAGAGTAAATAACTGATGCCAATTAGACATAAAAATTCCTTTATTAGGATTTCAAAAGTCCAAGAATTTTACAAGACATTTTTAGAAAAAGCAGAAAAGTCGTTTCACATTTATTACATATAGTTTCTCTTGAGTATTTTTCAAAACTTGAAAAATATCCTTTTAAGTGAAACCAATAGGAAATCTATTTTAAAAAAGGGGAAAACTTATTTGAGATTCCATATTCAAAAAACAACATTTATAAATAGATATATCTGAATAATTTTATGAGATGAAATGTGAATAAAAAGTAATCTTGTATAAAAACAAATTGAGAGATATTGCAATTTCCTTGAATTTTTATTTCTTATTTTATAACTATTTCTAAAGTAAATATTCCTTTTCCATATCTTTTTTTAAAATATATAGTTTATTTTTAAACGTATCTATATTTTATTTTACAATTGCATTATTCTTCCAGAGGATTGTTTTCTTTGTTATAAATTCTTTCAACCACAAAGAATGCGATTACTTTTACGATTATCATCTTATACCAGATGCATTCATTATGTTTTGTTTCAGGGATGCGAATAGAATTATTTATCTGTCCTTCGGTTCATCAGTTAGTGAGTTTGAATCTCACCACTGACTTTTGGTGTTTGTAGTGGCTTGAAATTCACTTTAAAATATATGCCCAGGTCTAATTAGCCTTATATATAAAAATGACTGTTGAGCGACAAGACCCAATCAATCCTAACCACAGTATCACACATAACTCCTTTAATTCCTTTCCAATAAAATAAAATAAGCAATTATATATCTAACTAATTTTGTCAGAGAATAAACCACTCAATCAGATATATATATATATACACACATATATATCATCCTTTGATTAAATAATGAGAGATTGATTCTCATAAATGAAAAGAATTGATTAACTGGAAACTATTTAATTTAATTAGTTTTGTGTGAAGCACATTTATTTTAAGGATTCTTCAAAAGAATGATAATTAATCGACTATTAAACGTTAACAAAACTTTTTCAGATTTAAACTTTAAATACTTTGAACACATTTTTGTATACATTCTTACGAATTCCGAACAAAATCTTGGCCATTTCTGCAAAATAATTTAATGAAAGATTGTATTACTATAGTAAATTCTTAACAACACATTAGTTCAAATGATTGTTCCTAGAGTAATTAAGGGGGTTATATTCTGGATGCGTCTTACCAACACAATTCCAAAACAATTTCTCTCTCTTTTTGACCAATCAAAGCATTCATGTGACGCATTCCTCTAATGGATGCTCCTGTTAAATTATTGCAAGTAGCATAAAATAAAAAAAAAATATTGTGTATATATATATTTTAATTCTTGGTTGAATAAAGGAAGTTATGTTTTGAAAAAACACCGAATTTCATAAAACAGCCCAGATAATATATTAATATTATCTAGAAATAATTCTAAATTATGATAGCATTTTTTGGATATTAATGTTTTCTTTGAGAAAAGTTTGAGACACACTAGTTAATGAAACTATTTTCAATAAACTTTTAATTGCTGAAATTTATAAGTTACTATATTGTATTTATCAAATTATACGTTTAGGTCGCTCTATTTACAGTACGATACAAAAATTAACTAAATATCTTTGTTACGATATAATAGAAATAATTAATTTATTTCTTGGTGCAATTTACCTAAATTTATCTTTAAAATTTTTATCTTAATTTTCACAATGCTGTCATGAACAATGTAAATGGCCAACAGAATGTTATTATATAAATATTGTGGTTACGTATGATTCAAAATGTAAGAAAAGTTATTTAAATTGTGAAAGATATTTTAGTGACTTAAATAAATTATCAAATTCAATAGCTTACTACATGTACATAAATATGAAAGTTTAAAATGCTTTATTTTGGGCTCAATTTTTTTCTTTTGTTTAGATTTTAACCCTGAGAAAAAAATATACTTCAAATTAATTGAAATTAATTTCTACGATTTATGTGCCCCAAAGATGCACTCTATTTTTTTGTAATGCGTTTGAAAAAGCCACATATATTGCCTGTAAGATGTTAATATGGTGGAGGTAATTAAGTATTAACAGCGCAATTAATGCTACATATTTAGACTCACTGTGTGTTTGTTATTATACTATAAAAGTTAAACTGTAACGACTTGATATAAAAAGTAATTGTAATGTGACTTGATATAGAAAAAATAGTTCATTTGCCCTCTTAAACAAAAGGTTTGTAAACGAAAGAAATAAATGAAATATTTACATATGTATTCTCATTAAAACAGAAATTATTCAATTAGTAAATGAATTAGAAATATAACAGATCCCTTACAAATTTTCTTATTTATTTCTGAAATAAATAAGAAAAAATGTTTCAATAATTTTGAGTTTATTAAATATTTTAAAGGACTTAGTTATGAATAATCATTTAAGCGTATCCTAGCACTGAATATTTTTTTCACTCAATGTTTTATTTTTCAGTTAAGAACGGAGTTTGTTTATTCTATTCGTGACATTATGCGGTTATATCTTGGCAACGTTTTGAAAGATCTAGAAGAGCAATCAGATGATCTCACAGAAACACAAATAACACACATTTAAAAAAAAAGCATATATTTTTCTTTATCTCCAAAATAACAGTTTTCAGTGCTTTCGTGCGCTGAAGATTTAAATCTTCCTGAAATGACGGATCATCAATAATCCGTTGGATGTTTTCGCGTTGTGTAAGATTTAAACAAATACGATTTCCTGTGCAGATGCAATTGCTATTGTTAAAATATTTAACTTTAAATGTAAAATTGCTCATTTTTTATTCGATATTTTAATGTTCAGTTGATCAATTGTATTTTGGAAATATAAATTTTTCATGAACAAAATTTGACTTCATCACATGGAATGAATCCTTTATTCTATCGAGCTCTACTTCTGAAAAATTTCCAAATTTTATAAATTCCTCAGTATTAGAATTTATTAAAATCTTATGAATAGATAAAAATTTTAATACTATATTGTGTTGTTTTTAACCAATATTCAAAAGTGAGTTTGATTTTAAAATAATATACTGCATCAAAAATAAAGAAAACAAGTTTAATTTTAAAAATCAGCGAGTTATTAAAATAGTGCAAGTGTCATATGAAGCTTAAAAATATTTATGCTTAAGAACTATTTAACCCATAGATGAATTAACTTATTTATTTACAAACAACTATTATTAATATTGGCTATATATATTTAATAAAAACTGTTATTAATAACACTTTTGTGAACTTATATATATATAGCACAATTTCTTATATTTATTTAATAATATCAAAATAATAAAAACAATTCAGGATTTATCTACTGGGATATTCAAAAATCAGTAAGCAATAAATGTTGACACACTTTAAAGTAGGGCTATAATACAAAAGACCTATGGTCACAGTGCTAAGTTCTTTTGGAACCACCCTATTTTAAGTCTAAATTTAAATCTAATTCATTTGTTCTCGTTATCGTCTAGTAATGAGTTCGAATCCCGACCCAACCAAAGATCTTTCGTATTTCTTAATGGCGGCTGTCCACCAATTTAAGAGTGGCAGTCCTCCTGTGGGAGTCCCTGCTTCTAAATTATGAGAACCCACCTACTTTCGGGGCCATCATGACAAACCCTCTGAGTGCACCACTATATAAGGTGCCTTCACTTTCCCCCTTTGGAGTGATGAAAAGTGGAAATTCTAATAGTCGGGCGTTATATAAAAGATGTTTCTACAATTGAAGAAACTTATTCTATAATAAAAACTTCATTTTAGATTAAGTTTTAAGAGTCATTTAATATTAAGATTTTTTGTAATTAATATTATAATCTTGCCCTCTTCTTTAAGAATATTTTAAGTTGCATTTTTTCATATTTCTTTTTTTTTCCATCTGTTCTATTACATTATTATTTTTATTCTGTTAGAGTTAAAATTTTTGTGACTTTCACATTTTTCTCAATTATTCTGTAAATATAAATAATGAATGAATCAATTTAAGAGTAAAAAATATATTTTATCAGGAATTGTATAATATATCACATAATATAAAATCTGTCTGTGGTACTGAAATTAAGAATATTCTTCATCTTCTGAGAAATCAAATCATTACTTTTCCTTAACCTTTTTCATTATTTACTGTATAGTTATCAGAAAAAGTAAATGTTATGGCTGAATTTGAAAAGTTGTCCCTTAAAATGGGTGTTCATAAAATTGGAGAATAAAAATGGCTATTTATATTGTTCTTTAAATTACCCAGTCTAAGTAAAAAATTATACATTCGCATCTGTAGTCATAAATCTGCTATTTGCATATTCTTTTACCTATTTCTTAAATCTTCGATTTTGTTTTTCAGCCAATATATCGAAAATGGCTTAAAATAAAAGCAAATGCATTTTGGTGTACCTTTACTTTAGTTGCTTCAAAAAATATGTCGTGTTAGAACTTTGTTTGATTGCTGCTCTTGATAACTTTAAGCAGATCATCCCCTTTGGGACTAAACTCTTTATTGCCATTCTCTTCTATTTCTTTTCTGTTTGACCTTTGAGTTGCTTAAGTTTTTCATTTTTCTCCAAGAACAAAGTGCTTTTTCTCATTTCTTGGTCAAAAATAAGAGCATGCAGGAAGTTGCCTTATTCAAGTTTTTCCTTTTCTTTGCATAATTCCTCTTTTAACAAAAACAATTTCTACTGTATATATGTATAACTCAACGTAATAAATAAAAATAGAAAATGGTGTTGTCTTAAAAATGTCAATAACCATTTATCTTTTATTAAATTGTAACCATAAAAACGAAAGTATAAGCTTGATTTTTAATTTCTTCCCACTTAACTACAATTTTTAAACTGATTCCTAGTCACTTGATCAAATGCGATTTAATCAGATTTAATCCAAACGTCAGTGATTGATGGGACGTTATTAAAGTATTTACTAATGTCATGTATAAGTACATTATCTTATATTTATTTAAAAAATGAAAATTTTTTGTATTAGTTTATGCATGGCTTTTTTATACTCCTGTGTTTGTTACAAAAAGTTCAATTTGCCCATAAAAAGTTTTGTGTTTACTATGACTAATAAAGTTGATTTGCAGTTAATTATTTTTCTGTTTCTTTAAAATCAATTTAAAACACACAATATTTTCAGTCACCTGTAACTTATTATCTTTTTGTGTGTAATTGTGTATACGTGTGTTTCATTCAGCTTGTGAAAATTAGATATAAGACATATGAAAATCTACTGTATAGAGAAATATATTGATCAGTAAGAACTAAATTATTTGAAAAACTAGGCTTGAAATTTTTATTATTAAAAGCAAAGTAAAAATAACCGAAAAACTTTTTGTCTTATTTAGGCAAGCCTTAGGATAGTTCATTAAACGTTAATCTAAAAGACAATATATTCAGGAAGAGTTTCAAATAAAATCCTAAGTAAAGTTTTTTAACTTTTTTCATTCTTTAACGACTTAAAAACAACTTTGATCAAATATTTAGTGTTCTAATATTATTGAAATTTAGATAAAATGTGAAACAAATGTTTATTAAAATCTAAAATTTAAAGTAATTTTGTTTAATGAATAATTTTAAAAATAAGTTCTGGCTTCTATATCTAAATTAAGGGTTACTGGTTTTAATACTGAAATTTTATTATTTCTGTATTGTCAAAATAGTATAAATCATAAGCGCATATTTTAGTACTTTATATAATAAAAGTAAATAAAACAAAGATAATAACATAAGTTTGCAGAGTTTTATAAAATTTCTATAAATTTCTTTGCATGCCATAAATATATTTCACTAATGATTACTTAATAGCAAATTTTAAAAAATCTTAAATGCATACTTATAAAAATCGTAAATATATAAATATAAAAAGATTTCTTGTTTAAAACAGGTGTGCACTTTATTTAAAGTTTCATACATCTGTTTTCAATAAATTAGGATTTAAATACCAAAACATCGTTTTTTACCGTGAAAGATTGGAATCAACAGGATTTCAACACGTGTGAAGAAAAAATCAAAATGTTTGATTTAACCATATTTGTTTCCCAGTTTGAAGCTCCTATATTTGATAGCTCACATTCTTGAATTTGCCCATCACAATTCAAAAAAAATTTAGATATTTTTCTAATACATATATAAAAATAAATAACACCAATGAATAATTTTAAAAATGATTAATACGCGCTTCTTTTCTGAAATATAATTTTGTGTGTTAAATATCTTCTCTAGAGACATTTTACGAGAGCAAGTGCATTATCATGGGCAATGTTCATATTATTCAATTTTTAAGAAAATTACATGTTATTTTTCAGTTGAAATTGAATTTGATTAAATTTTACAGGGATGAGCAATCGAATTTGTGATATTTATATAGTAACGCATATTAGATTGTTCGCTTTTGGTGTTGTCTGTAATTCATCTTCGTGAAGAACCGTTAATACATGGGAAAAATAAAATGACATACATATGTAGTCTCACACAATTCAAGAATATTAGATGGAAAGTATTCAAGATTTGAACTACTCTCTCTATGGCATTTCTGAAGTATTCTACGACATAAACGCTGGTGGTTTCCTTAGTGAAGGAAGAACTAATAGTTCTATGGAATGTTTTTCCAACCAATTACTGATTAGTTGGGAATGATGGCTTGGTGTTTCATCTTGTGAAAAGACAGTATGTGTAATTGGCTGTTGAAAACAAATATAAATCAAATCATCTTCTAAGCACACTCTTGCAAAAGATGATATTACGTTTAAAAGGTTTATTATTTCAATTTATTTTATTCGAAGATGATATTGTCTATTCATATGATTCATCTTCAATTGCTTAAAAAGTCCTCTATTGAAAGACAGGTATTCTGAAACCTTAAGATGCCGAATATTAATTTTTCAACTCCATTTTTTGACTCAACGCCTTACTCTAAGAAAATTTTCTTCACCTCAATGATGCATTTTAAATGTTTCTTTAATCACTAAATCTTTTTCTCTCTCTACAGTTAGGAAATATACTCTCTGAATGATGTAATTGCTAACGCTTTGTAATATATCAATCTCAAATTAGAAGAGAATGTGTTGTGACCCATTTGTTTACTATAATTATTCATATCACTCATCACATAATTATTTATTCTTTGAAGAACATGTTGATAGTTAAGATTTTTCACGAGAATTATCATACGCATCTACCTTAAACGAAACAAATTCTGAAGTTTTTAGTCTCGGTTTTACTTAAGAGAAAGATTGTCTTATCCATGGGGTTAAAGTGCTTTAGCTTTATTCAAATCTGCTTATTCATCCTTTTTGTACTATTAATCACTCCATTAGACAACAGTTTACAGAACATAAGGTAGCATTTCACGTTATTTTGGATGCCACTTCTTGCCCTACACAGCTCTAGATTTGACCAATGAAAAGGCTATACTTTGTTTAATAACACATACTGTATAAGGCCATTTAAAATAAATTAGGAGAGAAAACAAAAAGCAATCTTGAGTTAATTGCATGTTATCAAAATGAAAATATAGTGTCGAAGACAAAATTATATTGTGTGTGTGTTCACAACTGAGTTAAAACTTTTAAGGAACAGAATTTCATGTTTTCTCAACTCTTTCATTTATTTCTAATTTAGCTCTTACCCTTAAATTTATAGTTACATATATTTTATTCACAGTGGAATTACTTTCCAACGGGACAAAAATTAGCACAGAAGTACTCATTTTTTCATTGTTTTGATTAAAAACTTTTACATTTAAGTAATTAATTAATGTATGATAAAAAGAGGCAATTATATATTTTCTTTTTCCTCATTTTGAGGTAAATAAAAACTGAAAATTTATTATTTAAATTAAAAGTTGGTTTAAAATTCAAGTTAAATTGAAATAATCATGACAGAAACTAAAAATACTTATATTCTCTCTCAAAAATTAAACTTATGTTACTACATTTTTAATTCAAAGCAATAATAGTGTAGCAAAGCAGTGATAGTTAAGAGTATTTCAATTAGTTAGTATTTTATTAAATTTGAAAATATGCAAAAACTTACATATATAATAAAAAACATATTCTTCTTTTGAGATTTAAAAGCCAAAATTAGATAAAAAGTCATTTCGGCATAGAATTGCAAAATAAACACAAATGTAATGGTTTCTATATCATTTTATTTTTTAAACTTCATAATTTGACTTAGACAATAACAATAAATTCTATATAATATTGATATTAATTATAAATAATTTATCTTTAAAAAATATAACCATTGAATCGATATTAGAGACTTCAATAAGCATTTAATTTAATATTAGAGTACTTTATTAATTAAACTTGTAATGAGTATTTAAATAATTGTGATTTATTTTGTTTCATACTTTTTAATTCCCATTAAGTTAGAAAGTAAGTATCTTTTATTATTTATAAGTGTTTTCTCAATTAAACTTTTATTATAAATATAGTTCAAATTTTGCTGATGTGATTCTTATCATTTCAATGATAAAATTTGAATTTAATTTATAAAATTAAATTCGTGAAAAATAATCATATTTAAAAAGAGTTAAACATATTTCTATTTTTGAATGTCAATTACAACGAACACTAAAATAAAATTTTATTAAGGAAGAGAATTAATAATTGCTTATAGAAACTAGTTTTTAATTAAATTTAAAAATTAATCGGCTCTAAATGTGAATGCATTAGCATTTTAATATATGATATGTTATCACACATACAAAAAGTATTTTGTTTAGTATTAATAGAATATTAATTTATGATTTTAAATGTAAAAAAAGATTGTGAAAATATTAAAAGAGAAATAATAAGACTGCACAAAAAGAGACAAATATAAGTACCTATAAAATGCCTAGTTTGCGTGTACAAATAAAAAAATCTAAATTAAGACTTTAATGACCAAAGCATAAGATTTTTTTAATTCAAAAATTATAAAATAACCCATATTTATACACATTATGTAAAAACTCAGTTAAAATATAAAATATTTTTTCGGTATATGCATATATATATATATATATATATATATATATATATATATATATATATATATATATAGTAAAATAAAAATATAGTTCATGTATATTTCACATTAATTTATTTCTTACTGAGCGTAAGCCACGAGCAGTAACACACACACACAAATCACACGCAACTTTAATTTTCGAAGTATAGTTTTTCCTTTTAAAAATATTACTGTGTGTGTATATAGCTAAAAACTGTATAGTAACCCTATTGCCAGTTTTCTATAAAGTAAGAAATTCAGTCATATTTAGTATCAATAGCTAACTCTCGTGATAATTTAAAACAGAATTAAAAATCATGATTTCTATTTGAAAATATTTCAACAGTATTTTATAAATTAATTCATAAATCATGCTTTTTAAATTATTTTCTCTGAACTAAATATTATACCCTGTATTCATTTCGTGTGAAAATTTACAAGGTGACTTGAAAATTATAAAAGGAAAGCAATTTTTATTTTAAATACAAATAATTTGACTGAAAATAATTTGCATACAAATAATATAAATATATATACTGTAGAGATTTAATTTAAAAACTATACATAATCAAGTATAATAATAATTCCTATACAAATTTAATAATGTTAAAAAAATTGCTGAACCTCAAATATAACCTCAGAGCTATTTATATAATTGTCCCTACAATCGCACACACACACAGCGCTGTATGTATTTATAAATATGATTTAAAAATGATAATTAATATATTGTATAAATATCTATTGTAATTATGAATTATTCTTTTTTATGTTTTTCATTTTGTTATTTGTGATTACTAATTTTTACATGATTACGAATGTCTTCACATTTAAATAAAAAATCCACATTTAGTAAGGAAATCTTTAATTACTTCACTATAATATTTTTAATATTTATTCAAATAGAGCAATATGAAGTATCTCTTTATCTTTAATACTTTATGTATTAAGAAGAAGTTTAGCAAACAAATGTGAAATATTATGTAATTTTAAATACTTAAATAAGTTAATACTTTGTGCACAGTATCTTATCTGTGGAAAATCAAATAAAAATCTTCGTTGCCTTCAATTTTTTGTACCAAAACCTTCCATTCACAAGTATGTGAAAACAGCGATCCCTCATTAAATTTTTTAAACTATAAAGGAAATAACAAAAGTAGTTCAAATAGTAAATTTTACATGTTCTTAAATATAATGTTTTTTTTTTCCTTTGTTGAATTCATTGGCAAAATTTAACCAAAAATATTTTAAATATTCATTCTGTGTTAAAATTAAAAATATATCTAATATTTTATAAAGGTTTATTGCATTCGAATTACTATATATTTTTGTTTTGAAGTAAAGTTCCTGATAACTTTTATTTAAAACACATTTTATTAAAGTTTAATATATTATTATAAATACTTATTCTTATATAATAAATATTTATTTTTTTTAATATAAGTTCTCCAGCTTACTAAACATTTCACACAATTTCTTTTTGTCTGTAATATATTAATTGAATCACATGACTTACTTTTAAGGAAACTAGTTCCTAAATTAATTTTAAATTATAAATACAAAATATAAGTTGTTTTTACCAGTAGAAAGGAAAAAGGCCATTCAAAACTAGTAAAATACCAAATAAGTATTTAAAGGGATAACTTAGGCAGCTGAATGTAAATAGCTTTCGACGTTTTATGTAACATCTTCTACTAGAGATTACAAAGAAATTCTTGGTCACATCTGCAGTCCCGATTGTGTCTTGACTGTGTCTTGACCAATAAAATTTCTACCCAAATGCAGGTGAAAAGTGGAATTTCAGCTTTTGGACAATTTATGCTTTTTTTGAAACTGAAATGTTTTGTCTTAAACCTTGCGAGTTTATTTTTAAACTTTCCTTTCTCTCCTAAAATTATTTTCAAATCACTGAGTTTATAAATGCTTTTAAAATTTTTTAAAGCATTTTTGATTTTATAATGCTATAGAAATTCATTCAGGAATAGATTTAAGCACAAAATTTTATTTTCTAAAATAAAATGATAAATGAATATAAAAAATTACATACAAAAATTAAACGAATAAGAAGTTTAAAAAAATGCACATCTTTTTAAGTAATTTTTATTATCTTTATTATTAAAGTAATGCAAATGAATGCCAGTTTTAATATAATCATCGTTCTGTCGAAATAAATTTATCCTGTTTTTTAAAAATCTCTGCAAATTCTGTAGAAAATTAATTAGGTAAATTATTTGAATATTTTTGATTGCAAAATGATTGTTTGTTGACATATTTTTACCAACAGAAAATGCCTAAATCTGGATATGATCCAAATATTAAATCTAATATCGGTTTCTCATGTTTTTATGCTTATATGTCTCACTAGTTTAATGTGCAGTAAGGTAAATTAAAGTTATTTTAAAAAATAATAATATAATAGAAAATTTTAAAACTGTACTAATGTATGCATTTATTATCGTTAAAAAATTTGTGTTGTATGGTACTTATGATGATTGAAAAAAAATTTTAAAATTTTTCTATAGAACAAAACAACTGTAACTAATTATTTCAGATAAAGTTCTTCAGCAATGAAAGAGGTTTTTGTAATAATTCTTAGACTTCTTATCTCTTTAATGCGAAAAGAAAAAATAAAACTTTTAATTTTTAATTAAACCTATCACAACTAAAAATTTACTATCACAACTTAAAATTTCCCATCACAACTTAAAATATAGTAGTCAAGAAAATTTTGATTATATATATAATCAACATTAAATTAATATAATAATGAGTATTATAGATCATTGATTTTAATATACCAAATAAAAAGTTGAATTAAATTTCTATTGTATATATTTTCTTTACAGTTTTTAGAAATAATCATGCGCTGCCTCTCTACAAATATTTAATATAAGTAAAATATTCGGAGACAGATATTTTTTATCAGAATATTGTAAATGAGAAAAAAGATTTTAAAACTAGTTTTTAGAATCAGAAGAAAAAAAAAAGAATTTGAAATGAGTAATATTTCAGATAATTGAAATAAGTAAACGAAAAATAAGCTTTACTATAGAAAATGCGACATTTGAAACATAATAGGTAAAAATTCTTATTGTTTTTGGAAAGTGACTAAAATACATTTTACGAGCATTAATTCTACCTCATAAGGTGTTTTATTGTTTCATTTTTTTATATTGAATACTATGTGGTGAAACGTATTCTTAATAATGATGTTATAACTTGCAACATTGAATGATGATAGGTATTGACATATTATAAATGATAAATAGTCTGTAATTTTACAAGCTTATTAATTAGGAATAATAATAAATAAATATCTACTATCTAGACTGTACGTCTACTATCAACACTTTCCGAATAAAGATTAATCTGAGTAATGAATTTCCTAACAGCTTACTGCATCCGCATGACTTGATCGGGTGCTCCCCCTCTCCCAAGATCAATTAATCTTACTTCACTTGACTAGATAAATTTGACGTCATTGTGGGTGATTCATCTCTTAATAACTTAACCAACCTTTAAAACATCATCATTGACGTATATTTGAACATAATCAATGACGGGTATTTAAACATCATATGTAGAATTACTGAAAAATGACTCCGCACCTGAAATTTGGATTTGTAATAAAAATATTCACTTTAAAAAATAAAAAGGAAATGCGGCAATGATTAAAGCAAAAAAGTTAATATTTGTTTTAAATTGATTCATAAAGGAGTTACAAAACATTGGTGCATAGGACAATTTATTCATTTCTATTTTTAATGCCATTTATTTATTTATTTTTTACTTTAGGAATGAAAAAATTGATTTTTTTTTAAGTTCAAGTAATATTTAATGGATCTTAGAAATTTTTATGATGAATTTAATGTAAACCTTTTTAAACATAAACATGTTTATATACACATTAAACTTTTGATGACGCAAAGATTATAGATTAAGTAAAATAATTAAGCAGCAAAATTTTTTAAATCTTTTATTAGATAATATTTTTCATCAGATTTTTCTTTTTGTTTAGTTTCATTGCTTTTAGAGCTTATTGCTATTTTTAAGAATTCTATTATGGATTAAATACAAGCAAATTTTTGCAAATTAAATATAGTTTAATTTCTAATACACTATTTTAAAATAATCAATATTAGTGAGCGAACCCAGGTAACTAGTTGAGTAAAGAATTATCCTCTTGCTGTTTCCACAATTCCTTTGTCTATAAAACATTTTTTAAGGAAAAGTTTGTTTCTGAAGTTGATTCTTACTTTTTATTAAAAATAATGTACTGTAATTAGAAATGTTGTATTACTGATTTAATAAATGTGCATGATATTGTTTTTAATATTTTAATACAACATTTTTTTCAAACATTATGACGAGATCTTATTTTAACTACATCATAAAAACATAGTTATTTTTTAAAATGTGAGAAGATTAATTCTATTTTAAAAGTATTTTCTTTGCAGTTGACAAAAATAAGTTTAAAATAAAATATAAGATTCAATTTATTGCTTAATATTTTTTTTAATTTACTTAAAAGCTTTTCATAAGCATTACATTGTTTCTCCTTTTGCTTACAAAATTCCAGCCAATTTACACATCTAGGAAGATAACAACACAATTTTGAAGCAAAAGTAGAAAATATGCTCAGCATCTATGCAATGAAATTTAGCAATATTTCTGGTGCGTTAAACTATATATCGAAAGAAGGATAGATTCACTATTTCTATATCAATGATTGTTGTTACATAAAAAATAGCAAGAGGTTATCTTGAAATAAAGTAATTTATTTTTAACGTTATCTTATAAAATATAGTGCGGGGAAAGTGATATGTTTTCAAGTAAAGCATAATAATGGAGTCAAAATACGCAAAAGCGTATATAGCAATTGCAGTAAATGATAATGAACTGTTGTCTAAGAAAACTTATAGTAAAAGTTCTAAAATAAAATAATAAACAATTGTGTGAAAGTTCTTTATATATCTATTTTATTCTCAATATTAATAACATATATATATATATATATATATATATATTATATGAATTAGCAACAAAACTTGATGCTAATAATAAAAATACAAACAGTAATACATGAATTGAAATTAAATTATTTAAAATTATACATCATTAGGTATAATACACATATTTTTACATCTAAATATAATAAGAATGAGAAACCGAATTTAAAACACTTGGTTTTTGCTTAGGAGGCTTTTTTATATAAAATTATTTCAAACCTCATTTTTCTTTTTCACTTTGAATTATTTATTTACATTTGTATTAGTTTATTATGTTAATAAGAGTGACACATTGTTTTTTTGAGCGTTTCAACACATAAAGTTCGTAGCGTTAGGTAAAATTATAAAAAAGTTATAATGATTACAATTTTACACCCTAATCTCCTAAAATATGTATGAAAATAAATATAATATCAATGCATGGCTTATTTATATAACTTATTATATAAGGAAACTTTATTTGACTATAGTTGTAAAATATGTATAAAATATGTATAGTAAAATATGTATGAAAATAAATATAAAATCAATGCATGGCTTATTTATATAACTTATTATATAAGGAAACTTTATTTGACTATAGTTGTCTATAGTATACTATAGTCATAAATTAAAAATTTATATTGATTTAATAATCATGATAAAAAATTTAAATTGATTTAATATCATGATAAAATGCTTTATAAAAGTTTGCTAGGCTATAATGAGAACTAAAGACCATTTACAAAACTAACCTTAACTACTTCAAATTTAATTTCACTAAGTTTGGATGTTAAAAAGTCATTTGAATCAATCAAGTTTTTTTAAAGCACTTCCTATACTCATTAAAAAAACATAATTATAGTTTCACCTGTTTCCGAAGAATCCAACTCCACATTCATTATAACGCTCTGTATATTTATCCTCTTGCAAAAGAAGAAATTAAAGAACATTTTTGATATTTTATCAGTTGGTCATTATATGAGTATACAATTGTAACATTAATTATTTCACGTGTATATGATTTGTTTTCTACAAACAATTTTTTTGCACACATTGAATGAGGGAATCAATTCAGTTAATGTAATTCGAAAAATGCAGTCATCTTTATTCTCGAAACATTAATAGACATGAGACAAAATTTTAAGTTATAAACTTATTAAAATGAATAATATACCGTAATTGCTTGTTTACATACTAATAAGAGATATTAATTTCAATATTATAGCTTATGTGTACATCTCCCTGAATGTTATACTTCTTTGTATGATAGATTACTGAATTTAAGTACGATATATTATACAGTATACTATATTGCTCAATTAGATTTGTATTGAAGGAAAATATTTGTAAGAGGCCTTTTAGATCTCTGATAATATTTGTAAAATCTGTAAACTTCTTGTTTTTCGCATAACTTGAATTGTAAAACATAATTATGAATTTTACACTTGCATCTTTCTTAAGAGATATTAGAGATTTGACTAAATTAACTATGTGATTATAACTTAAAAGTAAAAATTTAAATCAGAAAGTTAAGATCAATATATATAAGTCAACATTTCTTTTATCATAATATATATAATTAGTAAAAAACATATTTCAAATTATACGATTTAATAAACATGATAGAAAAATTATTTTGTAGTTACCATAATAAATTTTAAAATTTAGGTAAAATTATTATGAAAAATGTATATTTTATTCCAGATTGGTTTTACATGAAAACTGTGAATAAATATGTCTTAAGTAATTGTAAACCACTACAAAAATGGATCTTATTCTGGTAAGATGTTTTTTAAAATTCTGATATTTTAATTATTAATTATCTTAATAGGATTTCAATTTTGATACTTATTAAATAGCTCAAGACTTTAAATTCCGTCAAATATTAAAATATTAATCAATAAAATCTACTGTTGGATAGTTGTAATCCAATTATTTGAATTTTTCTTTGTAGAAAGTACAAAGCATTTTTCACTAGGAGTAAGCGTAAAAGAAGAACAAAGAGCGTTAAAGAAGACAAATTCATAAAATGCAAAATTTACATTCCTGTACCACAGTTTTAAAATTTATAACAGTCAAAATTTTTAAATAAGTTATTAAATGAATAATTATGATACATTTGTTATTTGATAGTTTAACTTTATAATTAATTGGTTTGGAGGAATAAGTTATATTGTAGACGTTGTAAGGTATTGTAAAATGATCAAATCAAATAATTTTCCGTAAAACAATACAAAGCATGATAATTCTTGTTTCATATCCTGCAAATATGCACTTCCGTTTGTTGTAAGCATCAGCATTGAAATATTTTCTGATTTTTCAGATAGGTCATGTCTTTAATTTAAGGTAAAAAAAGAAGTTAAATAGAGAAAAAAAGTATTTATTTTATTATGACAGAAAAATAGATAATTACAGAAAAATACTAGATAAAAGGTACTCAAAACTATAAATTCCGTGGATCTGGCACGAAGTTTTGAAACTCGAATAAATCTCTCTTGCTTTTTTCTTGAGGCTTTTTTATTTTTGCTCGTAAATATTCATAAACAATCAATCTTAGAAAAAACAGCTAAATTTGGAAATTTAGAATATAGAAAGTTTTTAAGAAATAAAAATTATTTTTTGCTTTGAAAAGAAAAAAAGCATCGCCATGTTTTCAAACAAATTTGATTTATTAATATTATAAATTCATAATCAGCTAAATAAAATTAAAAATTTCGCTTTTTTAAAGTATTTTAAAATAATTAATTATACACTTCAGAGAAATAGCCAATGTTTTATTTAATTATAAGTCATGATCTTAAATAAAATTTACTTAAAATTTAGTATTATGTTTAGAAAATTAGGCTTAATATTTTCACCACACAGTAACTTTATATTTAATCTTTTCATAAGTGAATTAAAGAGAATAAAAATTAAAACAATTTATGGAAAATTCAAAGTTTATAAATATTTTCGAATAAACAACATACTTTAAGAGAAAATCTAATGTTTGAAAAAAAAAATCTAAAATTAATTATCTAACTTTTTATATTTTTTTAAAAATATAAAAAGTTAGAGTAAAGTTAGTTTTTGAAATTCTGTAGCACTAGTAAAATACATACACACACATCATATATATATATGTGTGTGTATATATATATATATATATATATATATATATATATATATATATATATATATATATATATATATATATATATATATATATATATATATATATATATATATATATATATATATATATATATATATATATATACATATATATATATATATATATATATATATATATATATATATATATATATATATATATATATATATATATATATATATATATATATATATATATATATATATATATATATATATATATATATATATATATATATATATATGCATATGTTCCATATGAAATCTTCAATGACCCAACTGAGAAGTTCTATGGATAAGGATATAGTGCTACCCTAAATAAAACAATAATTGTCTGAACATTTATCTGAAAGAAAGAATTAATAATACAAGAATAGTTTATTGTACGAAATTGGTTGTCATACTGAAAGCCATCAACATCTATTCAAGCCGAATAAATAAATGCTGCAGTTCAGAATCACATGCTGTTTTATCTTACCCGCCATGTGCAAATAAAATGATGTTTGATGTCGGATAAAATATGTCAAAAACAAGAGCTATGCAACTCATATATATGTGATATGTCTAAGGAAAGAATTTTAGGAACAATTATGAATAACTGGATATTTTTACTGTAAATATGAGATATTTGAATATAATAATGTTTTAAAAAATTAGAATAATAAGTTTAATGTAAAGTAGCTGGAAATCATTCAAATTGTATGCATTCAATCATGATTATTTGGAAAATTGTTGTATTTAATCTCTTCATTGTGTTACATTTTTATAATATTTTATATTTTCCAAATATAAATTACAATTATTATATTCAAGAATATTTTGGTCCCAGCACATATAGTTTTATCATTTAATAAACTATTTTTTACTTCAAAAATATTTTTAGTTTAAACGTAAAACATTTAAACTAAAATATGTTAAAATATATTAATGTGAATTAATTGAAGCAGTATGTAATTTTACTTTAAGAAATTATTCCAAATTCGTAATAATATGAGGAGATCAACAAATTATTTTTTATTCTTTAAAAAAAATTAGCATATCAGTTTTTTATAAAGTATTTAATAAACTTTAAAATAATGTTAATGTGTTCACAAACTAAATAGGGAAATCTTAAATAGCCCTGTATATTTAAACAGTTCTGTATATTATATAGTATATTTAAACAAATGAATGGTATTTTTCGTTTCAAATTAAATATAATCTGTGTAACTAAATTATTTAAATATGTATATTATCTTCAATTTATATAAATGTATTTGTACTATTTTAGTATTACCGATTTAAAAATTTTTAACAATCTTTTAAACATAGGAATAAAATTTTGTTATAATAATAAATGTAATTTATTGCAGAATAGTATAATGTTACTTTGGAAAATTATTTTATTACCTAATGTGCACTACATTTCTGAGAGTGAACTCAGTTATAAATTTGCGATTGTAAAAAATTTAAAAGAACTATAAATTTAAGAAATCACGCTCTTATAATTAGATGTACTGAACGCTTGTGTGTAACGTGGAAAAAATATTTTGAAAATCTAATGTTTTAATTAAAATCCCTCTCATTTCTAGATACTTTTACATAAACTACAAATTCATATATTCATTGAAGTTTTTATAAATGTAAAAATCAAATGAAAAAATATCGCAATTTTCATTGGGATTATTGAATATTGTGTGTAGAAGTTAAAGCTAAAAAATGCTTATTTCAAGCATTTAAGCTTAATTTGTACTTCATTTTTAATTTGAAATCAGTTTAGTTGAGAAGATTTTTAATATTGTTTCTGTCATGTTTTATAAAACCTTATATTAAACAAAGTAACCTTTTAACATTGATAAGCGATGTTAATAGCTTGTAATAAATAATCCTCAGCAATAAAATGCTGCTTTGAAGCCAATCCTTTAGAGACGAACTGTGTGTGTCGTAGATAAATCATTCTAGCGGTCAATTAATAATGAAAAGAAGACAAATGAAAACATGAAAAAGACTATTTGATTATTGAGAAAGTACAAAGAATATCAGTAGGGAGAACATGAAAATACTCGTGTTTCACTTTAGATTCACAAAAAAAGAAAAAAAAAATTACTTTCCCTTCATATTTTGTTAGCATCATTCATGATTACCAAGATGAATTCTTTCCAGAAAAATAATTAAGATATATGCCAGACTCTTACTTAACTATATGCCAGACTTAACTGGTCTCAGAGTTTCATTAATAATCTATGTGTTTATATTAATTTGAAACAATTATATACCTTTCGACTTGAATAAACATTAGGTGTAATATTTTCAATTAGATATTTTGTACTTCAGAAATAAATATCTATTAAGAATTGCTTATTCCGTGTTAAATATTCAGTTTACAAAAGAAAGTGGTATTAATCGTCAAGATGGTAAAATACTTCACATGTACAAATCATGTTCATGAAGATGATTACTTTTGTATGTGAAAACCAAAAGTGCTTTTTGGGCTGTATTTTATATCACAATATACTAATTTCTTTAAAAAAAAACCCCCTAAAAATATGAAACTTTCTGAGATAAATGGCAGTACAATAAGTATTTAGTTTTGCAAAATACATCATTTGTAAACTCCCATTGTGTCTTGGGAAGAAGCTGCTATTACTTTTATTTTGAATGTTATGTAAATTATTATTAATAAAAACTGTAAAATTATTCACTGAAACTTATTTAGGAATTTTATTTAACTGACTGTCAACTTTATTCACAAAGTTTAGTAGAACCTATTTCAATAATTGTGGTTTAAGTAAATAGAATGAAGGTTAAAATAATTAATAACTGTTGCTGAGTTTTTTAAATATAGAAACGATTCATTAAAATACTATAATTTCTAATTTTCCTAAGTTATAAGCATATATTTTAAGAAACTATTAAATAATTTTTACTACAATAAAAATCATTTATGAAAAGAAAATTTTAAAATATTCAATTAAACTTTTATAATTAATTATTAATGAAGGTATTAATCATGGGCATGTGTATATAAATAATTTACCGTCTAAACACAGCATTTTTAAAATATTGCAGTGTTAGAAAAAGATCGGATTATCTCCATATATATTTCTGTTAATGGTTATCAAATGTTTCAGAATCTCATTATTTGAAAACTTCCTTAAAAGCGATTCTACATATTAAATGTATTAATACTTTTTTCATCAATTAGCGTAGGTGGTGTTCAGCATCAGCAAAATATACCAAATATTGTTCTTGAAATAGTTTCTTTTATATTATTATTTAAAAACATTGTTATTTTTATCTTAATGCAGTAAATGGTATCTTAGAGAGATAAATATCTTATTTTACTTGTTCTATAAAAAGTAAACGGACAAAATTGATTAAAAGAAATGAGAGTTGGTAACTACTCACATTAAGTAAAAATCAACTAACTAACCATGAAACGAGCAAACAATCGCTTTTTCCACAGAATCTCATGTATCCCTTCCAGATTGCTCAGTAGAATGCTATTTTTTGCCAGAGAAAACAGTCTTTACACACAAGGCTTTTGTGTTTGTTATTTATCTGCTGGAACATTTTAATTGTTTATCAATCAACGATACTGTTAACTCAGCCTTTATAGTTTTTCAAAGATAAAATGTTATAGAAAAGCTTTTAAAAATTGTTCTAAGTTATTTTATTTATGTGATTTGTAAAATGTTTAAAACACTAAAGTATATTTTTTTCTATTTTAATGAAGTAAAAAAGCAGATACATGATTATCAAAAATTGGATTTTTCATAGAGAGTAATTTTCTTCTTCCCAAAATTAAAAAGGCTTCTTACTGATATCAATACAATCAGTTTTCAATATACTTTATTATTCATGTCTAAAAATGAATTACTAGGAATGCTTAAAAGCACAAAAATTAATTACACAGTAATCACGTATTTAATAATTTAATTTTTTAAAATTTTTACTAAATGAATACGTTTTAAATTAAACCTCTGTTCCAAAGAAAGTAAAATTTTAAACTTTTTACTTTCATGTTATTTCGAAAAGGAAAATGTTTTTTCAGAAATATTATTCTTATCGATTACTTTTCATGAATGAAAATAATTTTACTTCCACTTGGATTTTGTAGTAACAAACATAAGCAAAGGAAAACTTATTTTCCAAATGAAATTTGTACGCACATCAAAATAGACAATACGAGTATCTAACGAATGACTACTTTTTTATATTTCACTCTTATTCCTTTGTTAAATGAATTTATTCTTTAAATGTAAATTGTTTCGTCAGTAAATATTAGAAATGTACCATTCAAGTTTTCTTTTAATAACAAGTTTATATTTTGTAATTTTAAATTACTTCAAAACAATTTCTGGTATAAAAAATATTTATTCCAAGAACGTTTTCAAATGTTAATACTTTTTTGTGTGTTTATATATATAATATGAAATACAATCCATAAAGTTAGTAAGATTACTAATTTATGTAAAATTTATTTCTAGTTTTCTGTTACCAAAATCAAGTTATGATAATAACTAAAATTTAAGAACAAATCCCAAATTTAATCCTCTTGAAAATAATCATTTCAAAAATACGTGCAATGAAATTTACTAGCTTTTGTTTCATTAATGAAATTAAGATGTAGTTTTATTTTTTAGAGTAACGAGAGCAGTTAATTATAATATTTTGAGTTACTTTATATAAATATAAGGGCTTTCAAATTAGTTTTAGTAACTTAAATAAATAACTTCTCTATCCATATGACAACCGATATGTTTTACTCAGTACGTTTTTTCAATGCATTCTAATATCAACAAATTTAATTAATAAGCCTTAATCTTTATGACTCAATTTACCAATGTCATAACAATCAGTTATTGAGAATTACTTATGAAATTAATCCATAAATTAATGATATATTCGCATTTGTTTATTAAAGTTTATATGTATTAAGCAATTTTAACATTAATTTAACTTTCTAAGCATATTTTCACTTTAGAGAATAACATTTTCATAAAAGGATATATTTTTAACTCAAATATATATATATATATATATATATATATATATATATATATATATATATATATATATATATATATATATATATTATATATTATATATATATATATATTTTTCATTATAAGTGAACACAATTTTGCTCATTGACAATACTTTTAATCCTTCACCTGCTTAGACACATATTAATATTGTATGTCTGTTTAAATTGCTTCTGAAAAATATTACTGTTAAAATATTTTTTTTCAAAATATTTTCTCACTAAATTTAACACAAATGTAATTTACATATTTAGAATTTTGTACATATTATATTGAATGTAATAGTTTATATAAAATATATACTTTCTTAAGGTCAATAATATATTCGACGCTCTGGAATGAGAATAAAAGGATTTACTTATATCAAAATGGTGATCCTTGTTGGAATTCTCTTAGATCTGAAAATTGTAAGCAAAAAATAGAATGTTTCGTGATTAATATTCTAAAATATTTGTCTTTATATCTTTGTAATTTATAACAATATGTGATAATGTTTTTCAGAATATACAAGATTATTCATATAAAGTGTTTTTATGACTTTGATCTTGATTTTAAAGAACAGATATTTCATAAGCAATGAAACATTAATTATAAAGAATAATTAAAAATGAGGATTTGTAAAATCACTTTCACACACACATGTATCTCCACAAACATATTTCATTGCCATAAAATATTTCGTTATTGCCATCAAGTACTTATATGCTTAATCATTTTTTTCACTTTTTGAAATTTAAAAATAAATTTGGAAGTTTTAGAAAAGAAAAGGAATAATAGAAACTTTGATAAAATAATTTTAATAAATGATTGAAAATTTCAGAATTTTCAGTATTTTTTTCAGAATAGGTTATATGAAATAATTAACTGTTCAATTATCCTTAAATAAGAAACTTAAAATATTGAATTGATATTTTATACAGATTAATATTGAAATATCAATTCGTCTAATATAAGAAACAGTATTCTTATATTTTTAAGCACTAGACCTTTTTAGTAAATATTCGTTTATGGATTTCAGAAGATTTAAAGATCAAAAGATGAAAGGGAAACTTTTAACATTTAGAAAAAAAGCCGAAAGTCATTTCTCTAAATCCTTACTAATACTTTTATTTTTAACAAATTATTGGAAAGCTTACTATAGAATATTTCACCATATCACCGAAAGTGTTTTTTTTTTTCAATAAAATTTTACTTTCTGCTTTTGGTATTCTCTCGCTCTCTCTCTCTCTCTGTTACAAATCCATTGAAATATTTCTAAAAAATTGATATTATAAAACTAGAAATTGTTCCCGAAACTAAAGTTTCGACATTAAAAGCAAATTTGCTAATATAAATGCTAATTTTAGGAAGCATTTTTCGAAATTCTTTAATTAAATTTTTCTTATTTCTGCTTAAATTGAAATGTGAATTATAGAATTTTTATATTTACCGACAGAGCTATTCATTCAGCTATTCCTATAGCTGCGAATACACAGAAACAGAAATAAAACATTTATAAAATAAATTCTACTGAAATCAGCTTTAACTAAAAAAACTTTGGGACCGAAGACTTTATGTTTATTCAATATTGAAAAACTCTCTCTCTAATACTTATAACTAAGATAATAAGCTTTGCAAAATATATATTAATAGTTTTACTAGTTTCAGTTAACGAAAATTATGTTAAAAATTATTTTCATTAGGCTTTCGTTAAGTACATATTTAATTTTTTGTCACTTTTAAAAAATAATGAAAGTACTTAAAAAGTGCTATTCAGATTTTGAAATTTAATCAATATAGAAGAAGTTTTCTGATTTTCAATATATTTAAATCTGATATATAATTAGCAAATTACATTAAATATATATGTTTGTTTTGTATAAATAATACTTGTCTATAATCATGTATTTTATTTTACAATAATTATTATATGAGCAACGAAAATAATATACAAAGTAATTTCTAAACATATTTCAAATTTGAATCAATTATGATTAATAACTCTTCTTTATCTTTTGATATCACTGCCTATGATATGAAATCCTAGAATCATTTATATTTGACTTAGCTAGTATTTGCAAAGATACATACAATTACTTTAAACAAGTTTAAAACTACATAAATAAGTTCTCAAACTTCTAACTTTTTGTCATAATTGCACTTAAATAATAAATTTTATAAGTATTTGAGTAAACAATTTGCATAATAAGTTTTACTGAACTTTCAAACATACAACACAACTTTATTAGAGTATAAGAAGATTTTTCTCCAGTTCTTGTTCTATTATAGTTGTAGAAATAAATATAATTAATGGATTTCGAATTTTTGCCATTGTTGCATGATTTTATTTATTTATTTATGAAATTCATGAAATTATTTATTTATTATGATTTCTTTCGAAAAACAGCAGTGCATCAAAATAAAATATTTGCTCAATAAAAACATGATGTTTCAATTTAATCATTTTATATGAATGCTATATTATTAACTGCAAAATAACTCCCTCAAATATGTTAAAGATGGAAGTAAAAATTTTTAATTATATGTTAGGATAAGAGTTGAGAAAAAATATTAAAGGTTACAGTTGAAAATACTTTCAAAATTTTAAAATCACTTATTATTAATAGTTAGACAAAAATTAATTATATTTTTTTATGAAAATAGACATTTTTATATATATTTTAATGCATTGTAAGTCATAAGTTTCAGGCAAGTATTTCTGAAACAACTTCGAATCATACATCATACTAATTAGTTTCTTCATTTTAATGCAAATATGCGCATTCAAATAGTGTTTCATTTTGAGTTTAAAGTTTATTTTGTGATGATTTATAAGACTTACATATAAAACTTGTTAACATAATATTGATTCTATTATATATGCATCTTATTTGATTGAAAATTAATAAATTTTGTTTAATTTTATTGATATGATTGCAATTTATTCATTTCAAAACAACTTTTCGCATAAATGCCTCATGTAAAGGAGCAAGTGATTGAAACAAACACTTAACATTTATTTGTTACTGATAAACACACATACATATTGCTATGTTTCTTATGTGTACCTAAAAAGTAGCTGTGTTTGTAGTAATCCAGTACGCTAACTAACACGTACATTCACAGAATTTTCCACGTATTTTGCATTCTATATTTGTTCTTGAAGAAACAAGAATAAAATTAAAAATACATTTGTAGAAAATCAATGGTACAAAATGTTCATGTTAAGAGAGACCTGAAAATGTAAAAACAAAGATTTGTGGTAATAAAGGCTAATTTCTGAGCTTTTAGAGGCATTGATTAATTTCTCAGCGGAAAAACATCTAAAATTGGTCATTCATGCTTTACACCAGGATACAAAAATGTCCGTCTAATTAAATACAAGTATATCTAGTTACTTGAATCATTGCAATAAAAGTTAAATAACAATAAAAGTAACATCAGTACGCGCTCAACCAAATAACAATGAACCTTCTGAGATGGAGAAACGTAAAAAAAGAGTATAAATGTTTCAAGAGTTACTCTTTTTTATACGTAAAGGAGAAATAAAAGCGGATATAAAGTGAGGAATGACATGGTAAAGGATACGTTAGAGACAGATCTTAAATAAGACGCCTCAGTGCTGACAGTATACATAAACAACAGAAACAGTGCCCCCCTAGAGTATGGAGAAGACATTACTCCAAAATTCCTTTCATTATTATATAAGGGAAGAAAGCATTTGCTAAGAATATCAAACTGTTTCATTTGCTTTTACACAATTCACTGTCATTTTACATATTTAAAATAAATGATTATATGTATTAAATACGAGTTATAGACACAAATACTTTTAAATCCCTTAATTATAATATGCATTACAGTATTATATAACTATATAATACTACATATTATAGATTATAATAAAAACTTAAAATATTAATGTAAGCAATAATCATATATACGAAATTCACGGTCTAACTGTAAGTTAAAAAGTTTTATGATTGAATATGGTCATTAGATGCTACATGGTTAAACGTTTTGCTGATTTTTTAGCTGTATTTAAATTCAAAATCTTATGCTCAAAATTAGCTTATGTGTTCACAAAAGTCATGCTTTCACGACACGTTAACAAAGTAGTTAAAAAACATGTTTTATCAACTCTGGAAACACAGTAATGCAAGTAAGGTTATTGTATCTTGTTCGCCTCAGACGCTGTATATATCCTCAATCCCCCATTGTGCTAATACTATATTTGGGTCATCATTTCTTTTCTAATATTTAAATGATTAGTACTGCCAATCTTCTCATTTCAGCTAATATTTCTATTAATAATTTTAATCAAGTATTCAATTTGATTCAAAATAATTATATAATCTTAATTATTCATTATTGTAATACATGAACAGTTTTTCCAAACTGATTAAACCTGCAATAAATCGAGCAGAATATCTTTGATAACTTCGAAAACTTTCTTAAATATTTCATGGCATTGGTTATAAATAAATGTTAAATTTAGAAGCTTTAAATCTGAAATCGTAGAACTATAATCTCTATAAAATCTCTGCAAATTTTTCTTATTAAATATCACAAATAGTGTTTTATCAACTCTGAATACATCGAATAGAAGATTTAGAATACCTATGGATACTGTGAAGAACGTCATTATGTCACGAATTATTCCATTTTTGATAAAAGGTCCCGTAATCTGTATCGTAAAATGCATTGTCTAAACATCAAACATTGCACTTTTGAGAAAATCAAATCGATATTTCTTCGGTCAATAAAATATTTGAGATTACATAGACTACACTTTATGATATTCTCTCAGAAAATGATCAAATAGCTTGTCACGTATTAAGCTCATCACTAACTTTAATTGCTAGAAAGTTAGAACCTTTTATATTGGATAACAATTTCTAAATTTACAAAAACTTTCTATTTTTTATACAAACAAATATTTTTGAAGTAATAATAATATGTTATTGTATAAAAAATTATATTTTGGGAATTCAATTAATTAATATAATATATATATTAATTCCGAAATTAATAATAAAATTAATTCCCTCCTCCCCCAAAAAAAATCTCAGACAGATATTCAGAATTTTCTTTTGCAATTATTCATTTTCAGTAATTAGAAATATTCATAAATCTTTTAAATACGCTTAATTATTTTTGTATGCATCACAATCTGAGCATTAATATTTATCTTTATAATATGAAAGTATTCATATACGCGTATTTGATATTATTAATGTTTTCAAAATATATAAATGCTTACAAATATTTGAAAAATTGTCAGCTTCAAAGAAAAATTTTTAAATGTCTATACTAAATATTTTAAAATTTTTTTCTCATAAAATGTAGAATATAACTTAATGTTTTTCATTGTTATTTAACTTAAAATTAGTGTTGAAAACCAAAAGAATCGAGTTATTTCTTTAATTCCTGTTTAATTTTTAAATCTCTTTTTTTTTTAAAAAAGTGTAAATTTAGAAATTACACTATTTTTTAAGAAAAAGGAAACTTAAAAAAGGATGTTCTTTGTTGTAAAAATAGATTTTTAAATGAAGACAAATGTATAAGTAGATTTTACAGGTTCTTTTATAACAGATATTTGATTATTAATGTCAACAGGTACATTTTATAAAGTATATTCTATTCATCTCATTGAATTAAATGAAGATATCTATAAATTTCATAATGAAACAATTCTTTATGAAGTAATTCGAGTGATTCTTAAGGCAGTAAAAGTAAGTAATTTTTAAAAAATTTCAACTTAAATTTGTGTGTATTCCAATTTTTGAAAAAGGAGTAGATTAGAAAATTGACTTTCCATGCATTTTTATTGGAAAAATAGTTTTCTTTTCATTAATACGGGTTTTATAAAATCGTTTTACACGTTCTGTTATTTACGAAACACACAGACCCCATTCAATTTTCTTCATAAGGAAAATTGATTGATATATATTTTGCAAAAAGAGAATAATGTGAAAATGCAATACATAATAAAAAAAGAAATTCGAGTAATCTTCTAGAATTTGAACACTACTGTATATAGTATTTTTTAAAACACGGAAAACGAAACACTTTTAACAAAAAATGTAAAATATGAATTTTCAAACACAAATAAATGCATGTTCTATGACGAATTTCGTTTTATTCTTTATAATTATTTCAGCAAAAATTGAATTTGTATTTGTCATTACATTAAATTTTCATTTTTCTAATTCAGTAAGTTTAAATTTCAAACAGTTTTCTGAATGTATTTTAAAGCTAAAAACAGCTTATAAAACAAAAATTAACATGATGGTAACACCATTTGGTCGAATGCCCCGAAGTTTGAACAAATTCCTAAAAATAGTTTTTAAGACATTACTATGCAATATACTGAAATTAAAACATTCAACAAGTAATTTTAGAAAAATAAAAAGCGTATTAAGATTTTCATTTAAAATTATTTATAAAATTATATAAGCAGGAAAATACTTAAAATTTCATCTAAAACGCATATATATTTTCTTATTTTTCAAAACCTGTCAATTTAATCAATAAAAGTTAAAATAATGTGACCCAATTTATTGGAAACTTTCATTACATTTAAATTTCATAGTGATTTTACTTTCATTCGAAATTTCAATTTGTTATTATTTTTCATAGGTATAATTTTATGAATTATCATTATCAATATAAATCTTAACGAAATATTCAGTTAGATGTTTTTATAAATGCATTTTTTTATTTCCAAGATATTATTAGAACAGTTTAATTATTTTGAAAGAGAAGAATTTTTGCAAAATAACATTTAAAGAAAATTTATTAAACAAAATTAAGTAACGAACCAAAGCTTAATTAGTACATAAAGCTACAAAATTTGCACAATAATTCTGTAGAACGCATCGATCGGAGTTAAGCAGTAGCTCGGTTAAAAACAAAGTAAACTGAAACTTCTAAAAAAAGGTTTTTGTCATTCTTTTGTGAGTCACTTTATTTATCTATTTATTTTTTGAGAAAGAATACTGTTCGCAAATTATGGAGTATTTTAATTTTTCCGAAATGAGAGAGAGAGAGAGAGGGAGGGAGCTTATCGGCAAACACTGACAACTCCCGTTTTTTCACACTTCGCATTTTTTTGTAAGAGTTGACAATTTAAAGCATATCAGAGTTTGTTTATTGACGCATAGCGCGTTAAGGAAACTTCTGCCTAATTTGTTACTTTTTCTTTTAAAATAATAAGTCTACTTGTTTTGATGCAATTTTCAGTGTGGATTGCATAATAAATTGAATTGAAAAAATGCTACAAACATTATTTTTTCTCTAAAGATTTCAGATTAGTATATATATGTATGTATATATATATATATATATATATATATATATATATATATATATATATATATATATATATATATATATATATATATATATATATATATATATATATATATATATATATATATTCCGTATATAATTTTTCTCACAATTTAAATAGTGAATGTGTTAGAAAATTAAAAATTCTATTAATAACAGGAATTTAATGAAAATGTAAGCAATTTGTAATTTTTTTATGATTTTTAATCTACGTTTTCTATCCCCTTTTTTTTTTAACTTGGGCAGTTTGCCTCCAATGTGTTTCCCTCTTTTGTTTTTGTTTTTATTTTATTTTATTATTTTTATATTTATTTTTTTTATTAAATATTGCAGCGATGCAGGTGCTTCCAAGCACCTCTTAGATGTCTAGGGGGCTCTAGGTGTGGGGAAGACTTTACCCATTAAACATATGGTACAGTCCGGGGTCTCCCCACACTGTCAATCAATCAATCTACGTTTTCTATTGTATTTTACACTTAAAATCTTTTAATAATTTTCTAACGTAATTAATAAAATGAGGGAACAAATGCACATGTAAATTTTACATTACTAGTTCTCACACCTATGATAGATGAAATTAATCATCATGTAAATATTAATAGATTAATGATAGTAATTCAAAATGAAGAAAATAACTTTTTGATCCAGAATTTTATCAAAGAAACGAATGGTCCTTAAAGATCTCAAAGTGAAATATATCTTTAAAATTATTAATAAAATACTTTTTTTATTCATGAATGGTAAATATTTTTAAATTTCTATTATGTTCAATTAGTGGTTATTTTAGGAATTTAAATATTTCATATTCTAAGTAATTATTTATTTCCTTCTTCATTAAATGTTTTCAACTAAATAAATACTTTACAGAAAACATTACTAAATCCTCAAATAATTTGCTTATATTTAATTCCATGAAACATTTTACTTGATAAACATTGCTTGAAATACAACACATGTGCTTTGTAATTTGTTACGATTTTAAACAAAAAAAATGTATTCATTTATCTGACGTTTTCAGAAAAATAAAGCATTCCGTCAGAATGATGGCAAAAGTAAGGTGGAAGAGAGCATGTCAAGGTGAATGTAGTAAATTAGTGGAAATGACAGTTTTCACCACTTGGGTAAAAGCTTGTTATTGAAGCCTGTTTAGCAAGGGCCTCGATATTGAAAACAACGAATCTCACTGAGTTCTCAAAAGCAACCATGTCAAAAGTTCACAAAAGACGGAATCAGAACAGTTCTACTTTAGAAGATCAACCTGTGTTTTTACAAAAATCGCCAACCTTGGTTCGTTACAACATATTTTAGATTGAACCATGCACAGAGAAGTATAAAGAACAGGAAATTGTTGTCAAGTGCGGGAGAAAAAATCATTCATTTCTATTCGAAAGAACAATTTTTCGCTTTCAGTGAAGGCAGGAAACAAAAAACTAACATTTGAGGATTAGAAACGGGTAATGTGGTGGGATGAATCACATTCACCATCAATACAGCTCTATCATGCTCCATTTATGGAAGACGTTGAATTTAACAAGAATTATATAAAACCTTGTATAATCTTGCTTTACCCGCATTGTTCACGGTTATATCATGATTTTTTCACCAGAACCCTGAACAATGCGGGTAAAGCAAGAAACAGAATATATGACTCATATCATGAGTCATATATTCTGTTGGCATGGAAAATGTGTTGTGGTATTATTTGAAGGTAAACATCTAGTCATAAGATACCTAGATATATCGAAAAATCAAATGCAACTTGCAATGTTGGCTTTTTACTCTGATGGCGACCGTTACTCCATGCATTATAATGCAACAATGCAACGTGCCTAACTGAATAAAAATTAGCTAGCTGAACATTAGTCTAACTTTCAACACCTTCCCTGGCCACCACAGAGATCGGATTTTCATCTCATAAAAATTGTTTAGGGTTAAATGGTAAGACGTATCTGACAGCACTCTCCTTTTCCATCTAATTTACAAGATCTAAAATGCTACATAGCCAATACAAAGTATTCCCATTTTTAAAAAAATTGCATATCAGAAGTATGTAGACTTGATACTCAAACGAATAAGAAGAGTAAAAAGGTTGTCCACATTAAAATATAGATATTGGGCTTCTAATTCATTGGCTAGTGTGTATTATATATATATATATATATATATATATATATATATATATATATATATATATATATATATATATATATATATATATATATATATTCTCTACAATAGTTCTTTATACATTAGATAATTTATTTATTATAATCTTATACACATAATATATATTATAATAATTACTAAGTTCATTTACAGTAAATCTTTTATATAAAAAATATAAGCATCTCTTTTAGTCATTTGAACTAAAAATTAAATTTGAAAAGTTAAATAAGATTAATTTGTGCATATAATTTATGATTAATTAAATTTAATTTTCATTTATGTAAATTTATATAAAAATTTATTATTAAATTTAAAGATTCCAAATTTAAAAAATATATGCTTATTTTTGCTTAAATGCTCTAAAGATTTTTATGCACATATTAGTATTAAATCAATTAGAAAACCAAAACTAAAAACCATAAAAAATTTTAACTGTGTTAAAAAAATTCCACACTAAGTAAATTCTTTCCTTTATTAGAAACCCCATTAATTCTATTTTAGTAGCATTTTCTTTATCCATCATTTAAAAACCTCAATATCAAAATCGATTTTTTTCACTAAGCTTACTGACAATAAGCTTTAAGACATTTAAATATCATCAGAATAAAAGTTTTTTTTATTTTTTTAAAGCTTCATGCTTGAAAATAAAAAAAATTGCTTTAGAATGATAAAAGTAAGTAAAATTTTCTGTTTTCATTTCTTTTAGAAAATAAATATTTAACTGATTTTTTTATCCCAAGTGGTGTTGGATAAAAAATTAAATGCTTTATATAATAAATATAAACTAAGGAAATAATTCATTGAATAAAGTTGTCCGAATATAAAACTAGAACCGTCGTATTCTTTTTCACTATTCTTATAGCAGTTTAAAATTTTAGGAGACTTTTAGGATTAAATGAGATTACCCCTAAATCTTAACATAAAAATTATTTATAAAATTTCTACAGCGGTTTTAGTGAATGTAGTATCTAAAAATGGTTATTACAATTAATTCGTTCTAAAATTCAATCAAGAAACAAAAACAAAGTAGAATTAGAAGAAAATATTATATATTCACTTAAATTAAATACCCTTTTTTTCATATCTTTTATTATTAAAAATATAAAAAGCTCTACACATAAAAATATATTAATTAAAATTGTTTATTTAAGGATTATTTAAAAATATTTTTCTTATTACTTACATTTCTTTTAAAAAATTTAATATAGTGTTTCGTATTTTGAATAAAAAAATATTAAAATAATTTTCAGTTCTTAAAAATTAAAATTTTCACGTGTAGTAAAATGTCTTTTAAATACACATATAAATCATATTAATATAATTAACCTATTCACACATGGAAGAGGACCATTAAAAAAGCATTGCTTTCTAAGATTTAACTGAAAACACTAATTTTTGAAAGACTAAAAATCACTAATTTTAACTATAACTTATAATATATTTTATAATATCAAATTTAAATGGCTATTGTAAATTAAAAAAAAATGCCATATTAAATTTATTAAAAGATTTTATTAACAACAAACACATTAATATTTCCTTATTCATTATTATAAACTTATTCATTAACTTAAACTAATTACTTTCAAATATAAATGCCTCAGTAACTAATGTTTCTGGTTTGATAGTTAGGTTATTAAAAATCTAATTAGATATTAGAACATTTCTTTTAGGAATATCAAAGCATATATTTTTAACAAATATCTAATTAAAACTACCTTAAAGTTTTTAATCGGTTATTGAAAAAGATATATTACTTGCGTATACAAGTTAGAAGCCTCTTAAAGAACCCCATAATTTAAGGAAAATTGGCTTTTGTTGTAAATATTGGGAAAAAATGATCATAAATTCAAGATCATAAATTAATATTCTATGTTTCTTTTAAATGCTTACCCTTTATTAGTCGATTAAAAAAGCATTCCTTCACACAATAAGAAAAAATTATTATTATATTTATTTAAAAAAATTTGCCACATAATGGAACGGATTAAATAATTATGAATTAAATAAATCTAATATTATTTATTTAAAAAAGAAAAAAATCTTTCAATTATAGGAAAATCTGGTACACTTGTTGCATATTCATGAAATGAATTCTCTGAGCATATGTAGAAAAATCATCTGTTTATTAGAAAGTCTCATGGAGTGGGAAAACATTATATTCCTGTACAATGTTTGCATTCATAAACTAAAGGCTTTTCTTTTTTTCAGGGAAACTTTTAGAATAATTCAGCTTGTCGATTTGTTTCTCTAGGGAAAAGGAGAAAACAAATGCATAAAAATATCAGCATGTTTATTAATAGTTTAATAAGTTTTTTAACCAACTACATTTCATTGTACAAATACTTGAGGAAAAACGGTATACTGTTTGATTTGACATATTTAAAATGATTTTGTTAGTCAAACATGATTTTTGAGGACTGTAAATTTAGTCAAAACAAACTAATTATTAAGGATTAGAATTTTTTTTTAACTGTGAAGCCTTTATAAAAATAAAATAAATGTTATTAATATAAATTTTTTGTGTCATTTAATAAATTTTATTTCATAACAAAAATGGAATACATTAAAAGAAAATATTTCCTGTATAAGAAAACAATTTTTTTCATATAAAAAACTTTAGAATTTTGTAATGTTATAAAGTTATATTATATAGAGCTAAAGAGATCGAAAGAATATTTTTGTTTGCTTAAATTTTATTTATATCCATCTAAAAAGTCATAGCATCAAATCTTTTTTTACAAAATTTTTTAAAACTTAAATTTTAAAAAGTTATGCAGCCTCATGAATTTTCATCTAGAAAAAAATAGTAGACTCTAATTATTTAAAAGCTTCTTTAAATTATTTTGTATGCTTTTACATTGAAATAAAATCATATCATTGAAAAAAAATCAAACTATTAAAGTTAAAAGAAACATTCACTTTTCTTATGATTTTCTGTTAAATACTAAGTACAAATTTTAAATTAATTTGCTTAAAAGATTATCATCTAAAAATATTAGTACTCTAAAGCGTAACACTTATAATAGATTGTTATAGATGTTAAGCGAATATTCAAAATAGTAAAATATTGTACAATTTTCTGTTTGTTTTTTATGAAAAATATTATAAAACAAAAATCAATCTGTTACATGTAGCTTGTTAGTAAGTAAACTAATTATATGTCATTCTGAAACAGAAGCGTGAATTTCTCTTCTTTGAAAATTTCCTTATAAGTCTTGGATTTATAGTAAACAAATATATGAAAATTAAACAGAGAAGTTGTGTCTAATGTTATGTGTAGTTCACTGCTCAAAACAATGAAAGGATATTTAAGTTGTGGGTTGATCTTGAACCTGGAGAATGGACTGGTTGATTAATACATTATTTACAGAAGTAGTAGGCTATATGAGAAAAAGAATGACACTCACTTGGAGGAGGGGCAGAAAAATTGTGTTTTTTCAGCAATGGAGGAAAACACAATTTGTACATATAAGAAAATCTAGTAAAAAGAAGTGGTTTTTTATAAGAATTTTTTTTCAGTACGAGGGATGGTTTCTTCAGAAGGCTAACAACGTTAAGCACCTTTGAAGCATCGAGTCAATGAGGTTGTTACTGAAGGAAAGGGGGGGGGTCTGGGGTTTTCTATACCACTCCTCCAGAAGAGCTCTTTCTTGCTCTTTTACAGATTGTGAGGGTGGTAGACATCCAGCAATTCTTCTATTTAAAATGTCCCAAACATGCTCTATTGGATTCATTGCCGGACAATAAGAAAAATTTACATATGGACAATAAGAACACGTTCTCCATTAAATTCGTATGATTCCTTCCTTCAAAAGGAAATCATTCATTAAGTTAGTACTATGTGGCCTGCAATTTATTATATGGTCTCCAGAAAATGGTTCCAGACCTTTTGAAACACACTTTGTGAAACCTAAACAGCTTCTACTAATTCGAATTCTATTTGAGCACTTTCTAAGCTGACAACAACTTTCCAAGTTTTTGATTTGGTTACATCACTTGATTTTGTTGAGACATAGCACTCAACAAAATAGCGCGTGTACTGATTATCGATCATCTTTCCCCTTTTTCTTATAGTAAGATGAAAACCAAATCTCATTCGCTGACACTGAAGCATCTTCATCGATATCAAACTCAAAAATTGCTTATTACATAATCTGATAATGAAAAAATTTTGTATTTGTGATTTTATTCTTCCATTTTATGCAAAATAACTTGCAAATACCGTTATTTCAAGTACCTTTAATTGTTTTTCTCAGTATATGTAGAAGGGTATACTATATATATATATATATATATATATATATATATATATATATATATATATATATATATATATATATATATATATATATATGTGTGTGTGTAATTAATTGTAAATTTTTATAAATTTTCAAAGGAAATAGGATAAAGGAAAATGGAACGAAGTACCAACATGGCTAGTTTCTTCAGTGGGTGTTAACTACATTGTCACAAAGTATGGCTTTTCTGCATTGCCCAAAGACTTAGACTTAAAGAAGCCAATACACCCCAAAGCCACTTCAAAAATTTCAAACCAAAATACCAAACCAGAATAAAAGAAATAAATGTCAAGCTAGAATATAATCCAAAATATAATATTAAATCAAATGTTTCCAAAATACATAATTCATTTATCGTAATCAAAATTAAATCCAGATCCAAACTTGCAAGAACTGCAAATAAATACTAAGCGTAAACCAAATAAATACATAAATTTAAAGAAGTGTAAACATTATTGTCATTTCAAGCTTCTTATAAGATCTTGAAGGCTTGGGTGACCCTTCTGTAGTTTATAACTACGCTTTACTTCACGCTTATAAACAATGCTCTACTAGACAAATTGTCTATTCTTGTATCTTTCAATTTTCGCCTATGATACTTCTAATCATGTTTTACACACACACACACAGATATATATATATATATATATATATATATATATATATATATATATATATATATATATATATATATATATATATATATATATATATATATATATATATATATATATATATATATATATCAGTGCGAATAATCAAACCTATACATACTCACATACGCAAACACATGTACATGTGCACAGATATATTGGGTGCATATACAACGTTATTTATGGGCCTATATTTCCCAAACAATTAGTCGGAGACACATAGTTTCTATTGCAAAAATACTTCAAATGAAGAAACTTTCAAGCTGTGTTATTATTTAAGGTTTTTTAGATTTAAAAATTTCGATTTGAGAAAATTGTAAAATCTAAATTTTCATATGGCTCCAGGGTTCCCACGATTATATTTAGAAACATTATGTGCTCTCCCTGACAAGTATAAAAAAAAATTTAATTTCTATATGACAAAAAATTAGAGAGAGATATATATAGTTTTTAAAGTTTGGGATTTTTTTTCTTCTTTGTCTTCCGTAAAAAGTTGGTTTCAAAATTAATCAGTATAACTCTAGAGACAAATAATTGGAAAACACAAACTTTTGGAAAATAAGTATTTCCCGTCCATACCCAATGTGCATCTATAGTCATGTTGACATATACATTATATTAGAAACTATAGCAACGTCACTTAGAAGTCAAAACGGAAAATATAATTTGTGATTAAGATTTTAATAAAATGAACAAAAATTATGAATTATAAAATTTGACAACATTTATTTTATATTATTTACACAAATATCACAAATATGATAAATTGCGTAAATAATAGAATACTCTAAGACCAGAAAAATTGATGTACTTTAGTTTATATGTGTATATATATAATTTGGTTTAAAAAATAAGTAAAAGGATTCTTGATTTATTTACTGTACAATTAGTCTGAGGCGTATTGGAATTTTTTCAGTTGACATATAAAATTTATGCCAGAAATAAAAAGTCATTTAAAACCCATTTTTGTCTTCTATATCATAATCAAAATGACAATTTCTGTGATTCAAATATTCAAGCTGCTCAGTTTGGCTCGTTTCTGCCTTTATTTTAAGGTTCAAGCATGTAATTAATGAATTCCGTAACGGGTTTTCAGAAAAGCATTACATTCGTATATTCTAGCATGCATTCTGATGAATCTGTTAGTGGTCCCTAAGGTCTCGCTGTAGCGTGAGACAAAGACATTTAAATAGTCTCATCTTTTGGATATGGCTAAGGTAAAGGCCTACCTTCGCACAAAGAGAGACCGTGAACAAAGTATCGATTTGAAAACGCGCTTTCCGTTCGTCGGGTTTGAAAGTGAATTGGTTTGGCGATAAATCGCCCATTTGGCTATTTTACTTCAACTTTGTGTGGTAATCATGTTTAAATAGTAGTATTCGGAAGGGGTAACTCTTTTTTCCTATTCCACACTCCATACAGAATTACAAATACTGAATCTCAGTAGATGAACATTACAACATTTGCTCTTCATTGATAAGTTATTAATTATTCCTCTTATTAAAATAATTTCATTTTTATATGTTCTTATTAAATAGTGTGAAAAGCGGTGTGTGTGATTTCTTCCAAATATCTTTCAAAAGAAAATAGCTAAATTTGGTGCTGTTCAATAAAAACTCGAATTTCGTTATCTCATTACATATTTATTTAATTTGATTTACCTAAGCAAAAATAACTAGCCCACTGATTAGTGTTTTTTCACAAATATTATTGATAATTTATTCTTAAAAAATTAGTATTTGATGGACAATAGATTTTGCAAGTAAATGTCTGTCACATAAAGCATTTTATATAACCCATTTTATAAAAGTCTTCTAAGGAAATCTTTCATCGTTATTTTATTATTTAAAATTAGAAATTTTGAATAAGGATATGAAAAACTTTTAGACTATGGCAAAATTTTAGATAAATTTTAAACTATTGTAATGATTTTATAAGAAAATATTAAATGCGTAAGTTAATCAAAAATAATTCATGTGTTAAAATAATTGAAAAAATTCTACATGTAATTTTAAGTGAACATTGCTCTAATTAATTAAGATTAATTTGGTTCATTTGAACCCGATATGCTTCTAGATTAAAGCATAGTATCAGCTCATTATAATTAAGAGTAGGTAATTTTCTTTTTCTTCAGTTACTGTAAAATAATGTTTAGAAAGTTTGCAAAATTAATATTTATTTAGTGTAAAGTACAATTCTATATAATTAAAATAAAACATTAGATAGAGTATATGTCACACAATTTAAAAATTAAGCACTATGAAATTTTATATATGTTCAATTCGTGTTTTATAATGTTTGCTAAACTTACTTCCATCTTATAAACATTTATGTAATTATATTAAGTAAAAATTTTAAGAATATATTTCTGGTAAAAACTTGAATTCTTCTATTATTAAAAAGCAGAACATATTTGACTATTTTCAAAAAGTTAAAAATTCCTTTAAATATTAAAAGAATTATTTCTTTAATTTCCAAAATACTATCTCGGTTACAATAAGAAAGATTTAAAATCAGTTTCTCTATTTACTTGAAGTCATACAGCCAATTCAAATTGTTGTAATTTTTAGACATTTTAAAAATATACTCATGAATGAGTGTAACTATACAGCAATTAAATAACTTTAATTTACTCTTGAAAATAATAACACTCCTATAACTTCATATTATCTGTATAAAATTATTAGTTTATTATAATAAACATTTATTTGCTTATAAAGAATAAACAATGAGAATATTGTTCCAATTTTCTTACTGAATGTTTTAATTTAAAAATTTTAGAAAATTTATGTAATGTAAATTCTGCATTAATTATCATAAAGTACATATCCATTCAACGAAATCATAAAATGTGTTATTTAGATTTGTTTATGAATGAAAATAAAATATAATTGATATTTATGGTTAGCTTTTGAAGAAATTATTTTTATCTACATATTAAAAAATGATAATTTTTTGTTTCAGAATAAATAAATTTAAAGAAACAGTACATATACTTTAGACAGTAAGTGCATTTGTGTTACATTATAAAATATAAAATTATTTATAAGATTTTTGAAAAAGAATAACAATACAAATTTTTATTCTTATTAAATTATTAATAAATTTATTTACACGTTTAAACCACCTAAATTTACTTTTAAAATCTAACTGCGCGATAGTTATTAATGTAAAAGAATATCAGTCTAATGAAAATTAAAATAGTTAACTGAAAGTTGGTTACTTATTAAATTCATATCTTAAAATAAAAAAACGATATAAAGACAGTAATATTGATAGTTAAAATTTGCAAATAAATAAAGCATCTGAAATTTGTGTACTAATCCCATATCATTATTTCAGAATTTGAATCATTTCTTAGATTATTCCTTTTAAGTTCAAGTAAACAACTTTAGCATATTTCTGTTATCTAGTTTTCTTTTCAATTAAAAACCGATAACGGAATTATTTTTTACTGAAGTATTCGCGTATAAAATTAAAATTTCATATAGATATTATATATTAAAATATAATTTTTAAAAAATATATACTTTTGTCTACACCTTTATGATCATGAAAACTTATCCCGTTTGCAAAGTCATGGTGGGTTTTAAGTGCGCAAAAAACTCCAAGAGAAACTTAGTCTCCAAACTTTAAACTTCAAACAAAATGTAAAGTTTAAAGTGCTTGAAAAAGTTGTCAAATGGAATTAAATTTCAATCGCTTTCACAATCAATTACATTATAATTAAATTATTATTTAAAGAAACGGTTATTATTTATTAAATTTAATTATTATTTAACGAAACTACGACCCTTATCTGATGGATATTCATCAAAAAGAAGCTAATAAGTGCCACATACTTAAAAGCAACCATTAAGCAGGAAATAATTACAGTAGTTGTTTGTGTAACTATGATTTAGTTCTATCATTTTTTGAAGAAAACCGTAATTGATATATTTATAATGTTATTTTGGGTCAATGTAGCAGTTAGGTATTAGGTATCAGTTAGGTATTATTGAAGCTAATAATACTTGCACTTATCATTAAAATAAGTGCAAGTATTATTAGCTTGTAAATTTTGACCTTAGTCAAATGGTGATCATAAGCTATGATTCTTATTTGATCTCTTCAGTCATTTTGTAAATTTCAACACTTATTCAAAGAGTAATTTTTGAATAGGATCGATGTTTGCTTATGCCCCATATGAAAGTAAATAGTTTGAGTTGAATTCAAAATCCTTCTTTCTGTTCTTCAAAATGTTCTCCTATGAGCATACTAATCTGCTACCCTAGTTTACCTGAATTTGTTGAAATTTATTGGTGAAATATCCAGTTATGAAATCACTTACAATTTTTAAACATTTTTATTCTGTTCTCTTATTTATTATCTGCAATTTACATAATGTCAACAGTATTTTGAGCTAAAAATAGTTTGAAAATCCCACTATGCTTTTACATACGCACTGTATTAAAAATTTTGTTGATATGAATGACATGAAATAAAGATGTATGTTATAACTATATGGTGTTTCGAAAATTACTCACCATTCTTCTTATAAAGAAGAATTTCAAATTGATTCTGTGTTTGTGTTTCTAGGCACTGTTCAATTTTGCTAATGGCACTCTCGTCTGTCAACTCCCCGTACATGAAGGTACACCGGCACGACTTCTGCATAACTTCGGCTCGGTTGAAACCGGAGATTTTGCAAAAAGACTCTGAGCAGTAGACAATCGGATAGTCCACGATTTGGGCATTCGCCAACAGGAAACTGCAGTCAGCTGTGGAAAAATAAACAAATTTATAACTATGGACAAAAATAAATAAATAGAATAAATAAATGCATCAACTAACTTTTCGTAATACTTCATATGATTTATAATGTGTTATACTACCCTTTTTATGTTAAATATATCTAAGAAAAGTCACATTTTAGTTTTAATTAAAATCATATAAAAACCTTCAATGTGGAAAATATTACACCGACTTTCTTACTTAATTCAGAAGTATTTATCTATTTACTTAATAGTTGTAAAACATTGATGATAACAATAATGCTTAATATACTTCAATAGTGCTTAAAATATATCATATAGTATGTACAAAGCGTAATAAAATTGATTATTATAGGAGGAGTATTTGAATACAGTACTATAATAAAGGATTGAAAATATGTGTGTGTGTGTAGAATCTTCAAGCACACATTAAATCTGATAAAAGATATGTCATTGGCCCTTTCTTTGGTTTCTTAAATATAAATTAATTTTTTTCCTTTAATGTTCTATTATACGCCATTGATAAATTTCACATATTGTTATTTAACATGCCGAGAATTTTTTATCTCAATAATGTACTATTAAAGACTACTTAAAATGCTTTGTCACACACAAATTTTAATCGTCGTTATATTAGGTCATCCTCCCCCTCCCCCACGATCAATTATAAAGCTATTAACTTTTCTCTTTTACTACTCCACAACTTTTCTTGACAGGTATTCGTGCTTTGTTGTTTTTTGTTCATCTAATCACTATTTTGTCTTTATTTTTAATTGTTAGATTTATCATTAAATAATGTTAGTATTAAAATGCTAATGAAAGCCATTTAAATGGATAAAAAAGAATAATGTTAAGCTTGTCATTTTACAAGCAAGAGGATATATGGAGTATTTTTCATACACTAAATATTATTTTGTATGAATACTCTTGCCACCAAAACTTCTTGAACATATATATAATAGCTTGATTTCATTTTCCTCCCATCTGCTAGAATAAAGTTTTGAATAGATACATCCTTAAATAATTTTTTGTTTCTCCCAATCAAAATATAAAATAAAGTGATGTAAGAAACATACTATAATTACAATATTTTTAAATACTAATGGATACTGTTAAAGTAAAATAAAAAAAGAAACAAGTAAACTATAAATCTTTAAGTTCGAAAACACTATATAAAATATATAACTAAGGTTAGTTTTATGATAAATATATTTGAATACAATTCAAATATACTTATAACAGCAAATTCTAATGTTTATATGTACTCTATTAACTGTAAAGTATTTTATCAACACTGTTTTCTAAATTGTATCTTATTTGGTCTGTTTAAATAGTATATTTCATTTAAAAAAAACTATATGTACGATTGTTCTAAAAACATTTTTGTAATTATATCATATTACCGCAAAATGTTCAGGTAAACCTTCTGTAAAATCTATAATTTTAATCTTTTATTCTTTTACATCATTATAATGTAATCTTCTTAAAATTATTAATCTATTTATTTTCATGAAGATAAACACATTAAAATCTAATACGCCAATATATTATAATATGTATTTAGTTTTTTAATTAAAAATTTTGTTAATTGGCTATAATTGTCATCCAGGAATGTTCTATAAAATTATTAGGAAAACAAAGTTCACATTTCATAGGATTTTTAATGAAACATCAGCAATTTAAATTAAGAAACATCGAATTTCTTATAATTGGAGATAACAATAATTCCATTTAAATATAAATATACAAATTTAAAAAGCAAAAAAGATTGGAATCTCTAAGAAGAGAGAAAATAAGCGAATGTTTCTTAGATATTTCACTTCATTTGTGTTAAAATCCTTTCCTTCTCCAATTTTAATATCGTATTTAGTACATTATATATTTAATCTTAAATTCTCTCATTATCGATCTTTTCTGATTGGTTTTTCATAAACAAGCTCTTTTTTAATTTTCCATTGAGGTTTAGATTTCACAGAATATCTGAATGTTTGTCTTTCCATTTCAACTAACATAATCAAAGTTTTGAACATTAATTTCATACTGCAGATTACATTCACGAGAAGAATAAGAATTTTTACCACACACAGTGTATTAACACTTCTTAATTAATAAAATTTATATCAACATTTTATAATGTATGATTTCTATAATAGTTCATGACATTGATTTATAATCATATGGTTACAGTGTATATATATGATTATTACGCCTCTAATTATAAGTTTAACTGTGGCAAGTTTTCATTTAAAAAATTAAATCTTAGTTTCGAGCTATGTATAAGAATCTTAAGTTAACAATGTTTTTGAAATCTTTTGTTGTATAGCTACATTTTTAAAAATTAAAAACTCCTTCAAATTTATTCATTCTAATTCTTGATTGAAAAACGTTTATTTTCTTAAAAGTATAGATAATATTTTATTTATTTACTTAGATAAATACGTATATTTAATAATAGTTTTCCTTTATTAACATGTAGTATTGTAATATTTTATTTTTTACTTGCAAAATCGAGAAAGGAAAAGTTAATTTTGATTACAAATGCCTATTTTCTGTATCTTTTAATTAATTCTTTGTATTTTTTCATGTGATTGCTGCCTGCATATTAAAAAAAAATTAATGATATTTTTTCGTACTTTTTATTTATTTAATATTCCTGTAAGATTTATTACAATTCTATACTTACTGATAATAATCAGAATTATTTTTGGTGTGCTAACTAAGGAAATAAGTAAATATGAAATCTACTAACTTTTAGGACTTCAAATCTACTAACTATTTACGTTTTTGCTAACTAAAATAGTTTATGTAACATTAACTAATTCAAACTGTATTGCCTAACTTCGTTTAGTATAAATAATGTTGGTCCTCATCCATTCTAAAGGTTTATTCATTCGTTAAAATATTTTTAATAATTTCTCTACATTTGAAATACAGCCAGACTAAGACAGTTGAGGTATTTTGTTAATAATTGAAAATAAGTTTTTCGATATAGAATGAAGTTTTACTTTCTGGAAAAATACATGAATGTTTTTGTTATAAAGTAATATATTAATATTTTCCGATTTAGATTTGATCGTAAGCGAAATATTAACTACGAATATTTTTATAGTCCCTCTTGAGCATACATTATGATCATCGATAAATACATGGTGCATATTTCAAATGATATATACAATGCTACTTAAATTGTTTTCGGTACTTTTGCCAAAATTGTCTGAAAATTCTTAACCTAATTTTAATGATTCCCTTGTTTATAAATTCTTAAAACCCATTAAATTAGCTAACTTATTTTTTAGTTTTAATTGAACTTGTTGAAAACGTTTACTAAATGTTAGCATATGTATTTGAAAAACTGAATTGGAACTTTTCATTTATATTATTCGTAAATATATTTAACGTCATGGTGATGTTATATTGAGCGGAGTTAACTTTAATTGGGAAAAGTTAATCACTATTTAGAAGTTTAACTACAGAAAATAGTTTAATAGTTATTTCATTAAATTGAATTTCAGTACTGCTTGGTAAGAAAGTGTTCCGTATATTCACAAATCCATCAGTATAAATTTGCGTCATTGCTTAATTAAACATATACTTCCATGGTCTTAATGTGCTTCAGGGGAAGATCAGTACCCTTAAGAGCAAAATGCTTTGGCTTCCATTCCAATTACTGTTCTTCAACAGGAAATGGATAATCCGCTTATGCTCTCTGCACACGCTTCTGTAAGAATTAACTATAAGAAGGCTATCAGATTTGAATCCACGGAATGTAAATAAAAATAATATTTAAATGTAAAACATGCAATAAGATGAATTAAATGAGCAAAACAAAATATTTAGGGGTTAAAGAGTCAGCGAAAGCAAATTATCAGAAGGCAATGATAGTAAAATATTGCTCTTTTGTAGTGATGAGCAAAAATATGTGAGACTTATAGTAAGAGTAAAACTACATCCCGATTGCATTCATGCAACTACAAAGAATCCAACAAACATCATGATTTGGGCATGTTTATCTGCAGATGCAATGAATCAAATTCAAGTGATTAACGGCATTATGAGTGAAAAAAAAACTCCGACATGTACACACACGTGGATGCTATCCTGGAACAAAAATTCATACTTTCTATCGTGGACTCTTCCCAAAAAAAAAACGCTATCTTTTAGTATGATTCAGCAGCATGTCATACAAAAAAATATGTAGAAAACTCTTTAAAACCAAAGGCATAAATTTGTTAACATTTCCAGAAAACATGCCTTATTTTAATCTTATTGAACATTTAAGGCGTCGTTTGAAAGTCTCGTATAAGAAATCCATTCATCAAATAAAACGAGAAGTTAGAATTGCTTCTTGGCATCGTATGATTATTAAGATTCAACTCTAAGTACTAGTAAATCCGATAACAAGATGCTTAGAAACTGTATTAAGAGAAATAGTATTTATTTTTACCTTGCTAAATATTAAAACTGTATAAGTTAATACTTTGAAATACAATGAAATCTAAAATATATCTTATTTTTTATAATTCATATATTTAAATTATGTTTTTCATATTAAATTTTACAGTAAATTTCCTTTAATTTGATGTGCAATGATTTGTATTTAAGTAAAAACAAATATATTAACAAAGTACATAATGTTAAAAAACATGAAAATTTTTAAAAAATGACTCCAACTTCGGCAAACACTCTTTTTATGTATGCCTAGATAGGTATATTATTATTCATTCCGGTTAACAACTGGCTTTCTTAAAAATTGTTGGTATAATTTTCTAATTTTTATACTTAATTTATGTTATTATAAGAATATTTAATGTATGAACTAAATGTTATAGCGGTGAGACGTCGAAATCATGTATTTTCTGAATCCTGTGCAAAAAAAGTTAAAAAATATGCTAGATAATCTTTATTTCCTCTGCCTTGATTACCATAAATTTATATAAAATATCCTTGCAGTCAACAATTGAAAGTTATTTTCATCTGGAAATATCTGCCTTTGTAGAGATTAAAATATTTCACTAACTGATCATTAAAAAAATAATTTGCAAGGATTTTTTAATGATTACATTTCATGATAAATATCATTAATTTTGAGTGCATTTGATATGTTTAGATAATAAATGCAATAAAATATTTTGCTTATTGTTCTAACTTTCATTAAAACAATAGTTAAGCATGATATATTTATAGAAAAAAATATGTAAATTGGTTTTATTCGAAAAATTTTCAATATTTCTTTCAAGCAAAATAATAAAACCCTATTTAATTACGTGTTTTATCTTTATAAAAGATAAAACACGTAATTAATTGTTAGGTATAAATATAAAAAAAAATTTAAATGATATGGTACGACTCTAAATATTTATATAAAGTTAATTTTAAAGATTCCATTACTTTCAAGATATAAGAAAACAAACTAAGTATCAAAAGTAAATATTGTATACTTAAATAAATACTTCTTTTACTATCACTAAATTCAAATGCAAATCACGGGAAAGAATAATAGCTCGTATGTTCGAAATTAAAATAAACCCATTACGCCTCAAATCAACCCAAACTAGCCTCGAGCTAGCACTCCCACCTGACTCATCATTAACCTAAAGAGGCTGACTGTCCTCCTAAATATGAAAACAACACTCTAAAATTCAAATAACTCTTCGACAAATATACTGCCGACAAGGGAAGGGTTTCAACCTCAACTGTTTGGGTGTGCCTCCTTTTTGCAAAATACGCAGTCCACATATAAAGTGTCTTCACAGTCACGCGTTGCCCCACAAAACACTTCTCTGCCCTATTATTTCTTTTCATTTTTTCGCATTCGGACACTTCCCCTTTACCACGTCAGCCTTCTGTTAATGAGGACTTATTGGATCAATTTTCGTGGTACTCTGTGCGTTCAAGCATACGAAAACGCGCGTATGATAATTAGTAAGTGTATCAGACTCTAATAGGAAGGTCTCTATCTGTCAAATATATTCGGAGAAAATTATTTATTCTCCCATTTCAAGTACATGTGAAGCAGGATTTATTTCTGTGGGTTATTGGAGTCTCAATGTTATTGCACTTATTTTCATTAAGACATGCTACAACGAAGGGATCACGAGTATTATCATTGTATAAATCTAATTTGAAAACCTGATGCTGACTCAACCCTTTCCGTATTCACTAAATATTTTCTCCATGTTTCATTCATTTCAAGACGCTTTATTTTTTTTTTTTTTTTTTGTATGCGATAGCTTGTCATAAAGTTCAAAGCATTCCCTCATTTGATAAATCTTAATTTTTTAAATCTGTTAAATAACATTTTAAAGATATTTTATTGCGCTGGAACTTACTTCACAAAGTTTTACTGCTTTAAATAGCACTTTTCAATTTACATGAAAATTGCTTCTGTCATTTTGAATTTAATTCGAAAACTATAAAGAAAAATTAGAGTAGTAATGGTACTCTTTGAATTTTAATTCTACTACAGGAAATATATTGAAAATGTTTAAATCACTTTGCTTTTGTATCAGTTTTTTTAAAATTTTTACTCTCGCTTTTTTTTGACAGTAACGTTAGAAATAAAAAACTTTTTATCTCTTTATGTTTCCAGTTGCAAGAATTAGATGTATAGACTTCACAAAGTTTATGGAACTGGTAATTTTTGTCAATAATTAGAGCTGTGTTCTTTATTTCTGATAAAAAGTACGAGTTAAAATTACTCTTAGAAATCATGCTAAAAAGACTTTTTAAATACATATTTGAAATGGTTTTATTATAAATAGAAATGTGATAGCCATAAAAAACATTTTAATTTAGTTTCTAAAATTTGATTCTTTTTAAAAATTGATTTAAAAACTTCAAAAAGCTTAACTTAAGATTTACTCTTATGTACTAATTGACTGTAAAAATAAACTTTGAATATTTTTGTTTCATACATTCAAGACGTCTTAAAAAATCAGCACTTTGAAAAATTGTTAAAAGTATTCTTAAAATATTACAGTCTAAAACATTTTATAGAGTTTTGGACTGGATCCTTACCCTCCTATATAGTTGCTTATGAATGAATAGTCTAATATTATAAATTAATTACAAATTAAGATTATAATTAAGATTAATTTAAGATTATAATATTACGATTAATTACAAATTAAAACTAACACATAGAATTCATAACATGAGGTGTTTTCTAATTGTCGAACAAATTAAAAATTAAAACATATCAGTCAGAATGCAAATTATTTCCTCGTGATTGTTTTGTTTAAAATAAAAGTTTTTACAGATTAAAATAATAGCATTTATTTCCCCACGTTGGAGTTTTGTAGTGAATTTTTTATCCAATCCTCCTCTGTTATTCACATTTATAGAAAGAGACTATATATGAAGATGATCTCATGCAAATATGTAAAAGGACAAAATGAGTTTCAATTTATAGAAAATAAGATAAGAATAATTTGATTTTAATTATAAGTAATTTTGTAGAATATTATTTAATTAAAAATAATTTAAATAGAATGTTATTGTAAAGCTTGATAAATTATAAAAGCTTTCAATATTTTATGAAAACTTGCCTTTAAAACGCTTATTATACTTTATTCAAAGAGAAAAATGATAAATGTTTTTATATTCAAATAAGTTTATTAATATGTATTTTTTCATATTTTACTCCCTATAGCTAGAAATAGTAATGTTTCGAAATTACCTCGATCATCCCTTTTGCCTCCTTTTTTAATAAATTTATTATTAAATTCTTTTTTATTTTACTCATATATATGCTCATGTACTCTCAACTTTCTCTTTGAATTAGAAAAAAAAATAATTTTTTTTCAAAAATAAATTATCAAAAACATTATTTCTTTCAAAATTTAGGCTATATCTTCCTTCCATTAATTTACTCTTCCAATTTGTTTGCTTGTTTGCCAATAATATTGTGACACAAATATTATTGGTTGTATTTAACTTCATTGAAAGTATTGTCAGCAACAAAAAGAAAAAAGGAATCACCATTTATTCTTGATTTTTTATACATTCTCTCTAGAAATTGTCACTTAAAGTAGTATGCACTTTAAAATTTGTTACGAATTATAAAAATATAGTTAATTTGTTTTTGCTTCTTTTCCTAAATCTACATTAAAATTAACATTATCATGTTAAAAAAGAAGAAAAATTAATGTAATTAATCCAATAAGTTCAAATTTTCCTTCATATTTATTGATTTACGAAGTAAATATATGGTTATATGGTTTGCTTTCACTCCATTATGTTTATTAAGTTTTTCAATTATTTATATCATCTAATTGAAATTATGAAAACAGGTTTATCATAATTGTTTTTTTTTTCATTATAATTTTTTAATGCTTAAGTTATCTCACTAAGTCACTTCATCTATTAAAATCCTTAAAAATTTTACTTTTGATAATTACACTTTAAAGCATTTTCTTTTATTTTTAAATGAGTGATCTAATGTTTGATAAAAAATGTAATTTAGCTGTTCTTCCCACCGTATGTCTCATATTGCTAATTAGATTATATATTCGATTTTTATTACATTTCCCAAAAATAATAAAGATAGAATTCGAACCCTTAACAGAGAACGATAGAAATTTAGACAGAAGTTTTGTAAAAGAATGTTATTATCTTATTGGTAGTATTCAAAAACTGCAGCACCCAAACTGTTTTTCTAGTGACAAATAATTAAAATACAATAAAAATGATTGGCATTATAAAATTTCGTTTCAGTAAAGCATTTAGACAACACATATTTTGAGAGTTACAATTATACCTTTAAAAGAATATATTCTGAAATTTATTAAATTCAGATTAATATATGTCTACAGATAATTTGATAATAACATCAAGTAACACTTTGTTATATTTTGCGATGAAATTTATACTATTTAACAATTGGAAATGCTTGAAGCGTAATAAAATAAGAAGCGTTAATCAGGATTAATTTGTAATTACTTCATTAGTCTACATATAAAGAAGATTAGTTGTGAATATATTTGTAAAAAAAATTTTTAAAACGTTAATAAAAATGCCTAAAATATTTCTATTACTTAAAATGTTTTCTTAGTTTTCGGAAATATTGAAAATTTCAATAATTTCAAACAAAATAATCTTACACATTAATATATGAGTTATTATTAGCAATTTATACATAGATATAATTAGTTCCATCTCTATTTTAATCGACTGTCCTTATTTTTAATTTATTTGCAACAGTTATGTATAAAAACAAGAAATTAACGTCATTAATTTGCATACCATGTCATAAAAAAACTCATTTTTCTCTGGAATAAAAACAAGCAGATATGCAAGTAAGAATTTAACAATATCTTTTTTTTAGTCAAACACAAAATTTTAGACATTGATTCTACCAAGCAAATGCAACCGTATTAAATTCTCACACTGCTTATCCTAAATTTTTCTGCATATTTCTTCCAACATAAATATTTAAAAAATCATCTTACTAGTTTTCATTTAGGGCTTATTATACATCACTATATTCAGCTTTCAAAATGATATAAGACTAATAAACTTTTTAACCCCATTTTCTGATGTACTCAAATGTTAAAAAAATCACTATTTTATTACAATAGGCAGTATGTTTAATTGGAGACAACTTAAGTGAATAAGAATCACCCTAGGAATTTACAACTTTAAAAAAAAAGATAATTGACTTCACATAAGAACAAAATTATATTAATGATAGATATATTATAAATGTGCAATGAATTTGCATGAAACACGCACATTTACAAATCGTTTCAAATCGTATCTTAATATTTTTCAGAAGCTGTTCTATTAAAAAATTTTGATAACTATTTTTTCTTTATCATAATCAGTCATGTATCGTGTCAACATTGAAAATATTTAAATCACATTGACCTTTATAAAAATTTGCTACTCATAATATACAGTTATATATTTAAATGAAAGCTTAAATTTCTACATACACTCTCTCTCTCTGATTAGGTAATAACATTAGTTTCTTTAACACATTTAATGGAAAAAATCTTATTCTCAGTTTTAAGGATCATAATTAGACTGAATGTATTCCATTGTTTTTCCAACACTAGAAATTTCTACCCCAATTTCAGAGAAAATTATTGTTTATATGGAAATAAAGGTAATAAGTAAAGTTGATTTAAGATCTTAAAAGCATCCAAGGAAATAAAAAAAAATACTTCACTCAATATCACTTATTTATAAAATGTTAAGGATAAATATTTTAGGTCTACAGCTTAAAATTATTCTAATATTATTTTAATTAATAAAGTTTTTATTTTTTATTAATTGAATTGGATATTTTAGCAATTGTTTCCATTCAAAGACTTAAACACTTGGAAAGTCAACATACATTTGGTGATTTTGTAATAGAAACGTTTCTAATATGCTAGTCAAAAATTGTACATGCAACGTACCTTTAGGATTTATTCGTGACAAAAATTATAATGAAACATATTACAAAGATATGTGTAATGCAAACATTTCAATTCACTTTTCCGCAAAGTGATTTTTGTAGGTGTAACTAAATAAACTAAAAAATTCTTTTTACCAACTAATATAATATTTGTAGAAAATGAAAAATATATAGTAGCTTTATTGCTTACATGAATGAGGTAATGCAATTTCGCGAGAAACAAAAATATAAACATTGATGCATACATGTATGGAAATAATTGATTTACCATGTATGTAGGAAATGTCTTTGATATTTTCTGCATATTTTTTAAAAATCTTATAAGAAATTAAATTAACTGAAATCACTTCCCCAAAAATTATATTGTAAATTCATAAAAATATTTTATAAAAATTAAGAAGTGTAAATAAGTTATTAATATACATAGGTTGTCCTTCCAATTTAACTTTTCGTCAGTATTAGATCCCCAACAGGAGAACTATAATGAAATATATTGGTAATCAGCTAGTAGAGTTTAATAAAAACCGCCAGAAATATTAAATAAAGTTAATTATTTTATAAAGCTAAGAGCAATTTTATTATTTTTTTAAAGCTAAGAGCAATCGATCATCTGAAAACAACAGTTAATTTCAAATAAATTTAATAAATTTTCTTTGTTAACAATAATGAGAAAAAGTCCAAAGAAATCGTGCAATACATCTGTGCATTGATGCACTTAACTTGTTATCTGTTAAGAAATACATTTAAATGTTATTATTTATAATTTTTTCATATTTAACGTAATATATATTGTTCCAGAAACAAACTTTATGCATTTAGATGAGGAAATGTCATTAATAGATAATCTAATCCTGTACTTGAGAAAGTTTCTTCAATTTTGCAAAAACCAGAAATAGATATGTTCCCTTTCTATCTATCAAAGGTGGTGTTCTAGAGCTATCATAGTTTTCCCCCTTGAAATTAATTTTTTTTATTTACAATACTCACACCAATGTATTACTAGCGTAAGCAATGCTAGAGTACAGTAAGTACAGAATTATAAATTTTTGCGTACTTCTGTTTTTTTCCTACATAAATATATGATGTAAATTCAAGTAGAAATCAAGATGGTCAACAGAAATATGAGAAATATATATATTTCAGTGCCAACATAGGTCGAAGGAGAAATTGATTTTTGATAAGTTTTAACCGAGTAGTACTTTTTATTATAAAAGAGAAAGCATTAATATGACTCATTATCTACGAATGAGTCTTCTGTAGTCTATAAATTATAGTTATCACAATTTATTGACTCCAGAAGACTCATCCGTAGATAATTAAAGCCTAAGTAAAACTAGGCAGAATAACAAAGAATTAAATATTTCAGGAAATTTCATATTTGTAACTTTATTGAATCTATTTAAAATAATTAGACTCAACAATATTTAAAATGATAATTTATCCATAACTTATATATACGAATAACATTTGCAAATTTCAAATGAATAAGAATTTTAAAATCTGAATAAAAATGTAGAATCTGTCCATGGAAAAATCTTCATCATACGTAGATGGTTCAATTAAGAGGATTAAAACCGAATGTTCGCATAATTACTAATTAACTTAAAACGACCACGAATACTTTTCTTTACTAATCTCAATTGATGTGACGTATCACTTAGCTCAAGCAGAAAAAAAAGATTAAACCTTAATGACCCTCATTCTTCAAAAGTTAAGATCTGGTAGCAGAAGGTCTTTAATCGTCGTTCTGTCTTCCAATTTAGTTAACGTAACATCATTACTAACTATTTAACTATTTTGTGATTTGAAGTAATTGAAATTTTCTGTATTTTCACTAATATGTATTGGAAAGTTACTCCTTAAAGTCGACATATCATTATTATATGATTTTAAGATTTTCCCATAAAATTAAGATATGGAATCGATCTATGAAAAAAACTACATATTCTTCCCAACAAAACTTTTATCTGTATCTCAAAAATAACTTATAATATTAATAAGTATTTAAAAATTTCTAATCGTAAAGCATAAAAAAATTAAATTGGTTAATTATAAACACTAATTTCTAATATTAAATTTAGAAAACATCTGCAATAAGCAAAAACATATATCAATATTCTTAAAACTGATGTTACATAGCTTAATTTATGAGAAACAACGTTTCGAATGGTTCTGGTATCAAGAACACAAGGAAATGATTTGGGATATTTTTGAAAAAAATTTTATTATTTACTGAACCCCCCCCCCCTACATTTGTGTATTTCATGAGGAAGACATTTTCAACAGCACAGATTGTTGTAACGAGGAATGCATGAAATCATTTAAATGATGAGCCACTATAGAAAAAGCTATTGTTGATACCAAACTTTCAGCATGAGGTAGGCTTGAAACTTGGTGTTCTCTGCTTGATAAAAACTTGTTTTATTAATTGTGCTGCTAAAATATGATATACTGTTCGAAGTTTGGTGTCACCTTTCCTTCATAAGGAGAAATAATACTGGAAAAATGTAAAGTACATTAGATTTATCTGACGGCACACAATCGCACAAAAGAGATTCAGTTAAAAAAGAAGAGATTCTTTAAAGAAGAGATTTAGTTATAAGTTATTTTTATAAAGGAGCTCCTGGAACCTAATTCAGTTTTGTGAACAAGAGTGCCTATTAAAGAGAGAAGCCTTTGTAGATAAATATTATAATCAAATCTTTCCTCTTGTAAGAGGATTTATAACTCTAGTATAAGTGATTATTAGACATAGCTGTGTTGAATATAGTGTAAGGCATTTGGAGAACTCATTTGTATATCAGGCTATATGTAAGTCGTTACCATCGCATCGTGCACAATGTAATAGATGAAGGATGTGTAATATTTCTTTAACACCTACTGCGTATGATTGCGTTTTGGGAAGACATTTCATTCATTGTAAGCCATGTTTATATGTCATATGGGAGGAAATTTTAAGAACTCATAAGCATCTACACAAACAGATATGCTAATAGAAAGCAGAAAATATATAGTATTATTCAACTATAGCTAGGATCAAAGGGTGTGATCCTACCACTAAACCAAGTAAGTCGTATATTTAGTTCTTGGGTGTTTTGTTACGTGAGCATTACCTATTTTTTCGGATGCAGTGGTCGGAGAATGGTTTATAGATCCTATACCAAATCTGTCAAAATTCTCCGTGATAAAATCGCTTATTGACATTTCTCCTACAATTATAGCATAAATTGATATTATGTTTCATAAGTGAAGCCCTATAGTCTTTTCCTGGTGTACTAATGTTTCCGTGTTAAATTAATGTAGTTGTGCATTCAACTATATGATCATTCTTATAAAAAATTTTCAAGAACTCTGTACAATAGGTAACGCTTAGCCTTATGGTACCTTATCATACAGGGAAACATCTAAATGATCTGAAGTTCCGTCTTGGCAAGTCAGTAGAGGCGCTGAAAATTCTCCTTTCCTGACTTGCTTTCCATTGAATAAAGTTAAGAATTCGGTTTATTAAGACAACAGTAAGTCCAGGCCATCCTTCAAATTTTGCATAAAGTAATCAAGTGTTCTTTGCATTTGTGAGCATTCCTTCATAGTGATTTATATATTAATTAAAAGTATGTCATGTCTTGTAAAGTAATTTCTGTTTCGGCTATCAGATTTCATTCTGAATGAATCAAATTGCTTTGAAAGTTTTATATATTTTTGATCAATCACGCAGGAGCAATATGTTTATTGATCATTAAAAAAATTTTTCATGCAATGCTTTCCTTTTTAAGCTTCAATTGCAATCTCAAGAAGTATTTTTGATTTACTCTTCAATTGACTGAAAATTTAATTGATAAATTCTTTGAATATTGAACTAATTGATTAAGTAATACATATGTAAACCAAATCCAAAAATTTCAAAACGTGTTTCACAGTAAAACTAGTATGATATTAGTTAAAGAAGCCGTATAAAATGCTCCTTAATAGTAAAGAAAATTGAATTCTAAAATTCACTATGATGTACGTTTATTACATCTTACGAATAAAAAAAGGCTTTTTCAGTACAAAAAATTCACATAACATGCCAAGAAAACATTTTCATATGTGCTCTAAATGCCTGTATTAAAAGTTTTATTTCTTATTTGTCATAAAAATACATATTTCAGTTGAAAATTAAGATGAAATAAAAATGCTTATCTAATTAAGAATTCTTTTGAAAATTACCCTTTCTCTACTGATGATGTAGGAATGTAGATGTTTCGCAACATTTTTAGACGTCCTGTATAATGCTTTTCAAAAACTAGAATATTTTGTTTTTTTAATCATTTTCTAAAATTTCTTAAAAAGGTAACATAAATTGTCTGACAAAATACATATATTTCCTGTTTTTATTCTACCCCATTATTTTTAAAGGTAAACAAAATCATCAATAATAAAACTTTCTGAAATTTAAATTAAAAATAACAAAAATATATGATAATTTTTAAATATTTTAGGAAACTGGTTCATTCACTATATATTCGTTATAATCAAAAATAACAATATATATATATATATATATAATATATATATAATATATATATATATATATATATATATATATATATATATATATATATATATATATATATATATATATATATATATATATATATATATATATATATATATATATATATTGCCTGAATATTGCAATGAGTAAGACTATAAAGAATTCATATATTGTATATTTTAAGCATTATCTATTTCACTTTTAAGGGTTATTTCAATAAATTAAATCTTAAATCTGCAGTGCAAGAGACTTTGTTCTTTTCTTTTCATTTTTCTAACTTCTAGGTAGGGAATTTTTCTAAATAGGTTGCTCATAAATAATCCGGAAAGAAAAATTAAGAAACTCTAAGCATTTGATTTTTACGTGATAAAGATTTTTATCATGAAATAGGTTTTGAAAACGAGGGGAAAGACCTACAAAAAGTAAAAATGGAAAGAGAATTACATCATGAAATTACGTTGAGCCCGGTTTCTTTTTCATAAATAAAGATAAAAGGGAGACTGAAAATATACGTGAGAAGAAATCCAACCATCATTGTCTATCAGGAAATATAACCAACCCTTTTTGAGGAATAATTTTGTTTTAGTAACAAAAAGCGCTTAAAGTTTGTCGAGTTTTAACTCCTTCCTACAGGTAAAAGTAGGTTAGGCATATGATTTGTATGCCTTCCTAACTTTTCTAACTTCTGTCTCCTCAATTTCCAGCGGTCTTAAAATCCAGGAAGACAAAAATCTCTGGCTTTTAAATGTTTTATAGTTCAAACGAATCCCAAACAAACCGAATGACGTGAATTCTTTGAGGAACAATTGCATGACGTGATAAATCTCCAGAACTGTCAGACACCGTATGGAGCCCACAAATCTGACTCTTGCTCTTTTGTACTGTGTAAAGAGCAAACTTCCTGTCGTTAGATTCTCTTCCTGAATTTTTAGTGAAAAAAAATATTCATGATAAAGAATGCTATAGTAAAATGTTTATTTTCACTGAAAATTTTTTGGAGATCGCTTTAGAAGAAAAACCATTTAACAATGATACAGTACAGCCAAAATATATATGTAAGTTGTTTTTTAATTTATTAAAGCAAATTAAATTATTCTGTAAATAGGTAATTTTGTAAACTATAAAAATATACAAGAGTCTGATATGATGATAAATAAATAATTAAATTACGCGTTTTCGAGGTAATTTAAATAAATCAAATTTTAAATACCATTCTAAATAAGTAAAATCATTAAAGAAGCTTATAATTTCATACTTACATGTGTGCATTATATCCATATATTTGTGAGTCAGACATAATATTAATCTAAATGGATTCTTATTGCGTAAAAGCTGCATTCTACTCATATTTTAAGCAATTCGTGAGAATGGCAGATATAAATGATATCTCAATGTACACACAAAGCAGCAAATCATATTTAAATTAGCAGAAAAAGCAATGCACCCAAACAAAATAAAAGCATTATTTTAACAATGCATAATAAAAGAAACTATGATGACAAAAAATCTGCAACCAAACATTTTGAAATGTCTCTTCAAGACACATTAAACTATAATTCTCATATTTTTATAAGAGAAAGCAATGATACATCTGAAACTGCTTATGTACACAATATATGTTCTTCCATCTGAGAAATTAACTCCCAATTATTGATATTTTGGTTATTCATTTACATATTTTGGGCAATTAAATTGCTGCATAGAGAAAAAATGAAGAAAAAAAAATAGAATTTACTGTACACATAAAGACTTATGATTAAATGCCATGAATAAAATTGTATGATTCATATTGAGCACATACAGCAAAGATTCAAGTACAATAATTTCATTTTTTGCAGAAAAAACATGTATAATTTGATTGACATCTGAGCTTAAAGGACAAATAAAGGTGAATCATTCCCTTAACCTTTAACTCAATAGCAGTGATTATTAATCGTGAAAGACTTTCGGCAACTTGTGACAACGTATTATCATCAATATGAGAGGTTTAGAGAAGGAATTGGCCAAAAACACAATCAACGCTACTATCAATCAATCACAAGAGAAATTTCAACACAGCAAAAGCATTATGTAATAATGGATCACTTTGTTGAATATACTATTATATTGGATTTAGTCATTTACAAATTAAAAATGTCACATTGACTGTTTTCTGTATCCACTGTGAGAACAAGTGGTGAACAGGAAGCAAATGACGTTTTATACTAAGCTAACATGAATAAGAATTATATATGATGACGAATTACATAAGCTAGTTACGGTGCAACTCGTCAGTATCACCACTCATTGGTCATCTTAACACTGAACACAGAATTAAAGTTTACTTAAAAAATGACTGGATTGCATCTAGTGTAAAGTGTCATAGCTCTTCGCAACACCAACTCGATTTTATCTCTGTTGGTTTGCATTGGATAACAATAACAATAATCATGAGTCAAGAATATGTGGTGGTTCAGAGATCCTAAGTAACTTCTTATCCTTCAGCGTATGAAAAAGTTTCCTAACTCATTACCCATATAATTTCCCAAACTAAGAGAATATTTATCTGCTTGAAAGCACATTTACTTTTAACTGTTGTAATCTTCCAGAATGTACAGAATTGCTTTTTGGCAAAAATCGATTTCCTAATTACCCGAAGCATGAATTACCAATATAATCAATAGTGCGGCAACTACGACAATCTATAATTGTATTAAGACTAAACACCCACGAGTATTGGTAAAAATTTGTCCTTACAAGAGGAATGACATGAGCCTTTCAAGTGTACTCAAAATTCCAATGGCACATTTCCGAACGAAATATTCCTTGTGAAAACTTATATCAATAGAACACTGTAGACAGAGTTTGCTGCAGCATGTTTGTCATCATCTGACAGAAATCAAATAAATTTTTACACATACTCATTCACTCTCTCTCTCACACACACACATATATATGTGTATATTATGGTTTATTATGTATGTGTATATATATATATATATATATATATATATATTTATATATTAATATAATGCAAAATATTAAAATAATGAAGACAATACTATAAATACAATATATAATAAAATATAAACTACAATACATTACAGTAAATCTAGCCAGCGCAAAAGCAGCTAAATAAAGATTTGTCAATATAGATAAGACAAAAAATGAAAAATATGAAAATGTGCATGTCAGAAAAGAGTATTCATTTTGCATAGCTGGCCATCTCCCTCCTGATGAAAACGTGGTCCCAATGCCTTCTTGTCATTTGCTTCGTGTATATTAGTATTTTTCCAATTTTATATTTCTGGTTTCAATATTTTTCATATTTTATCTTATATATATATTTAAATTTTATTCATAATTTATGTACAATAAATTTTGTGATGCACTAAATAATCTTTCAGTTGTTCGACAAATTACTTCTATCTTTATTATCTAATTTAACAAATTATTTGTGAAATTTTGATAGCTCAAAAAAAAAAAATATCACGAAATTTGCATTTTATAGAAAATAAGTAATTTTTATCAGAGCTTTAATATTTAATTATTGAAATTTCAATAAGAAAGGAAAATCTATTTCTTGGTTTAAAAGGCTTTTAAGCATAAATAAATTTGTATTATACTATAAAATTTTTATAATATCATAAATTAGTTATTAAATTATGGTTTTAAAATTTCAGACAGAATTAATGCGTCGAAATAAGTTCTTAAATATTTTAATAAACTAAGCAGTTTATTTATAAAAATAAATACAGGGAGAATGTGGGAATTAAATTGCTTACGCTCAAAGGGTTTTGTCATTTAATATGCGCAGCTTATAGAAAGAAAACCAACCTTTAATGAATAGTATTTTATATTCAAATAAGAATATTTTTATATAAACTAATCCAGTGAGCTTCTATAAATTAATGATTTACTGATTACTGATTATTTCTTATTCATAAATTATTGTAATGAAAATTCAGTCCTTTGATGTGTTTCAACAATGATGAATTAATATTTTATCATTAGGAGAAATATTTTCGATTTATTTTTTAAAAATAATCCAAGAATGGTGAGTTTTTCTGTATATGTTCAAACAACTTTAAATTACATTTTTTACTTACATTGCATACTTCTAATAGCTTGTTTTGCCAAAGAAAAGAAAAAAGGAATTAAAGAACAATCCTTTTGGTAGTAATATTCGTCTTTAGAATATTGGTAACTAAGGAAGAATATTTATACCACAGAGATGGTCTAGAGAAGTGATTTTTGGGATACAGGGCATTATATTGTTGGAAGACGTTGAAAACGTCGTTCGTTCCTTAGAAGGACGTTGCCTTGAAAGATAACATAACTTATTGTGGGATGGTACCATGCTATTGAGTGCTTAGCATTTTGAACAAGATTAGAATTTACTTTTTATCTTGCATATTTTAAAATATTTTTTTTCTTATTGAAGAAAACTAGTTGTCCTAAATGACACATTCACACCACAATACCAGAGGTAATTGCTGCATGTGTATGTAGTTGAACTAATTGTGGATACTGACTTTCTTTCAAACTGTTACAGATGTAATTTTTTTCCAGAATTGTAGCTGGACTTATTGTTAAGCACAATGCAAAGATCACCTATGTCATTTATGATGATTAGCTACGATATCATAGCAGATGTTCTACGTTTACTTTCTAGAGCATTCATCCCAAAGATCAAGGAAAATTCACATTATTTTAACAAAATATACTAGTTCTTTACAAGTGTCTGGATGATTTTTAGCGAAAGAAGGAAATTTAGCTTCATTGTTTTTAAATTTTCTAATATTCATCAAATAACACGATTATAAATTTTTACCAAACAGCTTTTGTCTCATTCTTTCTTATTTTTATGTTAGAACAAAAAAAATTAGAAAGAAAACCATAATTTATATTGTGTTAGAATTAAATAGAAATACACATAAAGATTATTCGAATCATTAAGTTTTCTTAAAACAACATTCAAATGAAAACAAGACAATTTTTATAGCTTGATCAAGATTCGACAAACTTAGTATTAATTAAGAATAAATAAACCAAGTGTGACAAGTACGCTAATTAACTTTTCATTATTCATCGCTTGTCTTAATGTTCGTTCAACGACATGAAGCTCCAAGTTTATTACCTATCTTAATTAGATTCTTAATAATCAGCTTATTACGTGTGCGGTATTTCTCAATTAAAACCGAATAAGATGGAAGTCATGTAGTTAGAAAAAAAACAATAATTTCAACTATTTTAACATTCTTTTGCACTCGCTGTACTAAGCTAACACTATTAAGTTAAGCTAATGACTACTCCACAGTTGAAATTATAAAACTCAAGCGTGGAAATTTCAATTTTTGTCAATTTTATTTTTCAGTTCTTGTGTGAGTTAAAGGTTTTTCTGATTTTATTATTTTTTTATCTATTTTTATGAATAAAATATAGATTTTTTTTATCTATCTATATTTTACTATTTTTGTTTAGATATAGGTTTTCAATTACATGAATCATTTGTTGCGTGCAACATACTGTTATCATGGAATAATATTATTCATAACCACAATAACATTTATTTATTTTATGAAATATAAGTATTCAGAAATTTTAAAACAATTATTTTGTTTCTTATCAGAATAGATGTTTTTATGTTAATTTTCAAAACATAAATTTATAATTTTAATACATTTGTACACCCCAAACAAGTTGTTATATATTAGTATAACATGACCCATAAAAGATGTAAGAAATATAATTATTCAAAACTTTATTAGAGTATTTATTTTCTTCTCAGTAGATGTTTTCTCATCGTTCGATTGCACAGAAATTTTTTTATTGTGTAGTTTCAACTTACTCAAATATTGTGTAATGAGATTTTGAATAGCAGTCATATAGGTGAGAGACAGTTTCATCCTCATAAGATCCTGTAAAGGAACGCTGATAAAAATAACCTTCACACTTACTAGCATCCTTCCTCCTGAAGTAGGTGCACGCTTAAGTCATGAGGAAAACACCTACTTTCCAGCAATAATTTTCTACATATCATTCATTGGAGCTACACAGTGTGTTATTAATGAGGGCATGGAATACAACCGATGATTCCTCCAAAGAAAACAATTTTTCCTTTCTAATGCAAACCAATGGAGGATATTATGCCATAACTATTTTATTCTGATTGGGTAAAAAAAACATCGTGAAAGCTAAATTCTTGGTCTCGTATAGTTAAAGTCTTTGTAAATAAACTAACCTCGTTATATATCAGTATTAAGAGACTTTACATTTAGTATATTAAAGCATAAATTCAACAAATTATGTATGAACCAAAACTGAGTTCCGAGAAAATTTTCTATCAAATTCCACTGGGTTAAAATTGTAAATCATTAATTACTGTGATTGAATGCTAAAAAAATATGAGATTGTAAAACTCGTTTCAGCATAATTTTACGGTGAGCGTTAAATATACAATCCTTTCACAAGTTTATAAAACTGAACAAAACTAAAAGATTATTTGATTCGCTCGTAACATCACATCCAATCAAAAGCCTTAAAGGAACAGGGTTATAAGTTCAAGGTTGAAAGTTTAATTTATTTTCTGGTAGGAATTTTTCAATTACAGATTTTACTGAAATCTAATAAAAAGAGTAAGAATATTTGCACTTGCTACAAATCTGATTAGAATTTCAAATTTCGGAGAAAATAATTTTCAGTGAAGAGTATATTTATCAACAGAACGGTGGTACTCCGAAAAGGGCTCAAAATTACTCAGGAATGTATGGTAATGGCATGGTAATAAGAGAATTCCTAGAAGACAGGCAATAAAAAGAGAGTAATTCAATAAAAAAGCAAAAGTCCAAGAATATCTTCAATCAAATTTCTCTGCAAAGCGTTTTAATATGTATTCTTTTTGAAACCTGAATCTCAATAATTTTTTTTTAAATTGTCACAATATTCAGTCATTTTTAGATTAAAAATTGATAACTTCCAATTATGGAATATTAATTATCAGTTTAAAACTATTAAGAAAGAGATATCAAATAAAGAAATATCAGTAAACATCCCCCTCACCTCGGAAGAAATTTAATACCACGAATTATAAAAATCGAATATTTTTATTGGAGCTAAATATTGTACCATAAAACTATATTTCCTCCATGATTATTAAAATGTATAGTACATTTATGACAAACTTTTTATGATGAAATATTTATCTGTAAGATATAGGAAAGTTATTTTTTGTAAGTGCCAATTTAAATTTCGTAAATAAAAACTAAGATTAGTATTCGCAAAATAAACTTTAAATTTTCGAAATTATATAATGTTAAAAAAATAGTGTTTCTGAATTTGCAATGAATATCTAAGTTATTTCCGAAAATAAAAGTTATGTTGATTTAAAACTGCAATTATATGAAAACAAAACAATAATTTAAACGAAAGTAACTAAATTAATTCACTCTATTTAAAAATCACAGACATTAAACAAGATAGTAGCTGTAAGCATATTTTAACAGTTAAAGCTATCAAAATGCTTCTACAGAAAAATCAAGGCATTTTTTATTTGAACATTACACAAATACTTATGATGGGGAAATTATTGCAGGTCCTAAGAATTTATTATTCTCATACATGAGAGCTAATAGATTCGATAGCTAAACCAAGCTAATGACGTCAAGTTAAGAACACGTGTACTTGCTATTTAGTTTTTTATAAGTACTAATGCTCCCTCTATTGACATGACGTGAAAGCTGGAAGAAGAGAGTGCCCATTCCATCATTTGAACGCTTTAAAAATAAGTATACGGTTGATTGTGCTTACGACTATGAATAAATGAAAATAAATATATTTATATCCTTCTAAACTAAAATACGATTTTTAAATTTTTTCCTGAATTTCTGAAGTCTTAAGAAAATTCATTTTGTTATGTATATAAATTGCATCTAAAATTAAACAATTTCCTATATTTAACTAATCTTTTTCAAAATAATTACTTACATTAAATTTTAGAAAAAAAGTGAGCAAAAGTTGCATGTTTAGCTGGGAGTTTATCTTTAAGCACATATTTTTACAGCCAAATATATTCTAAAAATCTATTGATTATTTCAAAAGTCATGGTCTTTAAAAAAATATATTTAAAGCAACCAAATCAAAAAAATTCCCTTCAATATTTCTATCATAGGAAAGGATGATAAAATCAAAGAGTTAAAAGTAAAAAAATATTAAATTAACCAATTTTATCTGAATTACTTTTTGTACGAGATGTGTATACATTTCGTTCACAAAATACTAAATTTTATAGTATTCCATCTTTCGGAATAATTCATAATTTAATAAAAATCCATTGAGTCTCATTACTGCTTCTAAGGTTTTGAATACTTTTAGGTCATTTCAGCTTTTTAGTTGCCACATTTATCTATGAAATTGCTTTCATTTAACCATTTTAATACTAAAAGTTACGTCTTGGCAATGTAAAATGCAATTCACCAAACATATTGACTCATTGTAGCTTTATGAAAAAAGCAGATTTGGAAAATTGAGAATAAGAACTAAATATAAATATCTTTTACGCGCACACAACTAATGTCAAATATTCATATTTTAATGATTGCTTTTTTTCCTAAAAAATGCGACGAAGTGAAAACGGAGTGTAGAAAACAGTCAAACTCCCACGCCATTTTCTATTCTTATAAAAAAAATGTGCATGAAGAGGTTTCTTTGAAATAGGTTTAGAATATACAATAGAAAAGATAATTATTTCAAGCAGTTGTGGGTCACGCACACTGTCTTCAAATTGCACATGCGTGCTCTTCTGTGCTCATTACACGTACACTAAGACACCATTATGTATGTATAAAAAAAATTTAATAGAAAATGCAGTCACACACTGTGACAATATTTCAAAATATTTTATATTGTTGGTTTTATTTTGTTAAAAATAAAATATTATGAGACAATTCAATTTTAACAGTTAACAAGTTTGAAAAAGTAGTATTTATATACATTTGAGACTAAATCATACATTTACAATGTAAAACATTTGAATTTTCTGCCCAAATATTTGTCAGGAAATATAATTGCTTAATAATTCTATGCAGAATAATTGACTTAGGATTTAACAAACTGATATTTTTACTCATTTATTTTTAAGAGTATCTCTTTTGTTAAACATATCCATTAAAGCTCTAATTTTTAACAATTTTATTTTTTAATAAAGTAGGCATGTTACAAAATTTATTTGAAAATCTATTATTTGTATGGAGAAATAATATGTTTTAAATGCGATTATTTAATTTAAATGCGATTATTTAATAAATGCAATTATTAAATTTGTGATTAAAAATTCAAAACAAAATTAATTTTTGAAACAAAAATATGAAATAACACATAGAAAACCAGTATTATTTAAAACGTTATAATTTTCCTTAATGATTTAATAAAAAAGATCACACATTTTATAGCTTAACTAAGTTTTAACAAAATAATTATAATATGATGAGTTTGTTTTTTATAAGCATTTTCAGTTATATATGATTCGATGTAATCAAAAAAGATTGCATCACTTTTTCTATGAATTAAATGAGTTTAATTTCAATATTATAATTCACGCCTAATTTATATGCATAAAAATATATACTAAAATGATTTTGTCAAAATGCAATTGAATTTTTATGTGGAACAATATTCACCTCGATAAAAATACAGAAATCTATACTTACGACAAAATGTTTACTGTGAAATTTATAGCGCATATTTTAATGTATACCTTATTATATACAAGTGTCAAATTTATTCACAAAAAAGAATTAATTTTAGAAAGATAATTTTCAAAATTCTAAAATTAAATATTTTCATAATTTTATAAATTTAAACTCTTTTATGGTAGAAAGTACACAACTTTGTGCGCTCTTAAATTAATTGTTTATTGTTTCAAATAAAATAGGCAAAATTTATATTAGTCATACCAAATTAAAACTGCAAAAACATGAAAATAAGCTTCTGAGGTTTAATTAAATAGAAAAAATCTTATTATTTATTTTTTTAGATTCTCAAATTTGGAAATCTTACAATTAAATGACTTTTAATTAATTTTCATAGCAATTTTTAATCAAAACTTTATGGAACATCACATCTCTTGAAAAATTAAAATAATTCTTAAATTTTAATCATAATAATGATTCTTAATTTCTGAATTATACTATTAAAATTTATAAGCCTTTCATAAAATATGACATTCTTTTCTACTATCAAATTCCCTTTTTACAAAATAATACAATTTCTGACAAAAATTATATATGTATGTATATATATAAAATGTACATATATATATATATATATACCTGTACCAGATCTTATACTTTTACTTCTTCTATGTCTTATCATATAATGAATTTTTGCTCCATTAACTTTCCACATAATGAATTTTTCATTAACATCATTTATAATTTATCGAGCGTCAACTATATCACCAGAATTCATTATCAGTTACATCAGCAATTTATTACCATCAGATAGAACAACAGTTTATTATCATTATCTATAACAGCAGAGTATTAACTTGAAAATGATTGACATCTTACGAAAACACACGCACATGTTTTTATATTATTTTACAGAAGAATGAGAAAGTACTATTTCTTTCTAATAAGATCATAGTTTTTCTTTTTTCTTTAATTATATTAAAATTTAGGAAGGCAAGAAAATTAAAGAATATTGATTAATCAAAGACTCGTTATATGAGAAGGGGTTTGATTCAATCAGAAAAATCAAGGAAACTGAATAATTTATGTAAAAGGAACGCTCCTCTGCAACTGTGCAAATCAAGAGACTTGATTTGTATGACGTTTAGCTGTCCTTTTTCACTCGAGGGTTAATTCGACATGAACTAGATATTTCATTTAGACTTTCACCCACATATAAGCTCGAGGAACATGGAAATCGTACCTATAAACTTTTGGAACGAAAACCAGAGTGCTGACGCCATTCAGGTGCAATCCTTTCTTATGGAGACAGAGTAGTCTTTTCTTTATTGTTCAAAGAGAAAATTTATAACCAAATTCTATTTTTATTCTTAATTTAATATTAGTGGACATATAGCAAATAAAATGTTTGTCATAAATATTTTTGCAAGTCAATAAGAATTATTTGCATATTTATTCAAGTTCATTTTTAATTTTTTCTTTAAAATACATTTTGCGCATTGCATATTGAAAAGATAACAAACAAAATAATCTTTTTATTGCAAATATCTATCCTATTTAAACAAAATTTGTTACTAATAATGATAAAATTTTATGACAATTTTACTAACACAATGGCTTATAAGTAGAATTTCCATTTTATCGAAATCTATGAAAGAATTTCATTGGTTTCATAGTAATTACTTTGATTTTTCATGTATTTAAGTTTTTAATGTATATTTTTGTGAGGGAAATAGTATGAGAAAGAAATACAGTACAGTTATTTGTATACTAAGTTTTGTTGATATTATTTATAAGTCCAAATTCATTTCAATTTACTTACACAATATTGCATGGGCTATTAAATGAAGTAAATTTTATTTACATTTAATGCAATATAGTAATAGCAGGAAAGTCAGAATTCTATAACTTTATAGATGTAGAATTTTATTCCGAAAAATATCAACATGTATATTTTTTATTAAAATTTTGTATAATACATTTTTTTATCTGCCGAAATGCAACAATACTTTGCAAAAATCGCTTAAAATATGATATTTTCAAAATTTATGTGATATAATTACATTGGCACATTAAAGTTTTAATAGAATATCACTGAAACTGTGGTAGATATTTTCAATATGTGTGAATTACATATTCTATTATTAAGTTGTAGATATTTTTCTACGCTGTACTGAGAATAGCTTTAATCATTTGCAATTTGCCTGATATTTTTTTTTTATTTCGATACACCCATTCTTTACCATAATACTGGCAAATAGCTATATTGTCACAAAACTGTATTACCTCAACTCTATTAAATATTTATCTTAAACAGACTGCTAAAACAAAATCATAAAAACTATGCTTGGATAATGATTTTATTGTTTTTAGCATATACTGTTAATACTGTCGTTTTAAGTGATATTAATTAATCATAAATCGATTATTCGAAATTTTATAATATTAAAATTTTAGGATTAATAACTTTTTATCGTAAATTTTAAAGAATAAGGCATTTAATATTAATTATGATGATTTTTGCAATCACTCCGTGCATTTTATGTAGCAATCAAATTACGCAATTTTTATTTACAATCTGTTATTATCTATAGTTTCTACAGCGGCATGTCACAAAATGCTCAAAAGAAGTTTCTTCATTTTTTAACATTTTTTCTCTATTTTTCTCTTGCACTTTCAAAGTCATTATTTATTCCAAATCTTTGTATTATACATTCAATTCGTGATCTTTATTAAGTATGCATTTGAGGCTTTGCTGTTGCTATCTTGCTGTGATTTTTGTTTCAAATCATATAGTTTCTATTTTCATCTATTTGCAGAAAATACTTTTGTATTAGCTAATATAATATTCTCATTTTTCATTTGTTTAATCTCTTCTAAGTTATATCGCAATTACTAATACATTCGTATTTTTCGTTTAACATATACATCACACTTTTTTACAAACTTTTCCAAAGACGGGAAAGGAATCTTATCTAGGAATATTAATCATGGTTGCTTGTTTATATATTAACTTTCTCTTACATACACTTACATACACATAGTATGCATGATTATATGATAAAAGTTTAGATTAACTAAATCAAAAATGTGTTCATATGCCAAATAGTATATTTATCTTTATGGAAAAGATTTAAACACAGAATTAAAGAAAATTTTATTTTAAAATTTTCAGGAAATATATCACTCCTTAAAAATACTAATAAAAAATAATGTCTGCTATTTAAATTCAATTACGCGTCTTTGGCGCTAATTACCTATTAAAGTCGATCTTATCAGTCCACATCATGTTATCTTTAATATATGGAATAACTCCGTCCAGAAATGTTGTTCTCTGATTGTGAAATAGAGTTTCACATAATCGCAAATAGCTCTTTCCTATGGATTATATGTTCAATTTATCTGTTCCATTAATCATTTATACATTAGAGACAACTAAATTAGCAAAGTGTGCTCTCCTGGGACATTTTTTCGTGCGAACAGCGCAGAACGGGTAATAAATTGCATGTATAAATCACGTGAATCCTTACTATTCATATTTGCGTTGAACTAAATCAGGACAGTTATCTATGAATTCTTTATCCGTCTCTCTGAGTTTTGTTGCCCTCTGGCATTAAATATTATAGACGATTATCATCTCAACTTGAAAAACAAATCGTGCATTTATTCTTTCTTAGTTTTTAGTAGAAAAAACATATTAATCCCCTTGACTTACAATTAAAATACTATGCATGTTTTAATCCTGAAGGAAAAATATGAGTAGTTATGCATATACTGCATAAAATCATATTTTAAATAATTTTTATAAAATAATTCATCATGCTTAGTATTGTATTTAAATTGCAGCTTTGATAAAATTTTCATTTTTTTTTCAAGCTATAAAAAGCATTGAAAGCTGCCTTTAATTCTTACACATGTTTCCTCTAGTACTAAATTAAAAAGTTGACATTAAATTGAATTAATTTATTCAATTTTCAATGAAGAAAAGTTGTACAATATTGGTTAATCACGTAAGGTTTTGAGGTTGTTAATCTTTAAACATGTACTTCCCATATTATGTAATAAATGTTTTTAATAGTAACAAACACAAATTTAAAAAATAATCACATTCATTCTACTTTCAAATGACCATTTTAATATTATCATAGATTTTAAGTGATGAACACCTGTTGAAATTTTGAATCTGTAATCATTAAGTTACGCAAATTTTATTACCCTATAATTAAAAATAGAAAACCCGCTTTGTAATTCTAATTAAATAGAATTAAAGAAAGGAATAATTTATTAACGTATAGTATAATTAAAACGTGAATCAGGATAATACTTATGATCCACTCTTTCAATAGCATGCATTTTGAGATTGCTAGACGTTTTGAATAGATTTATTAAGTTATGAATTTTTGATACGAGTGCAGTAAGCTGATTCCTAGAATAAAATACAATTTCCCTTAAAATATATTTCCTTATTTAGAATTAATAAGAATTAACAAATAACATCTAAAATCTGATTATTGTATGTTTTTATTAAGAAGTACGCTTCCGAGAACCCGTTCTCCCGACTGATAATCTCTAGATAAAATTAAAATCGCAATTTTGCGCCTCAATCAAGTTTTGAGAATGACACTAGAAGTGTTACCTTCCTCTCCCTATTTCCTCATGAAATCTACCGAAAGGACATAAAGTCATGATTATGGAGCTCTCAAAGTAACGGTTTCTGATTGAGTCAAACACAGCAATCACAAGTACCTGAATAATCGAACCACTACGCTCATAATTTTAAATTGTGAAACTTTATTTATCTTATGATTGTGGGGGGAAATAACTGTCGAAAAGATAACGGTGCTTATTGAATTATATTTTCTTCCAGAACTATAACTACTTCAAATTACATATGACTGCCGATATTTTTATTGGAATTCATAAGTATTATTATTTTAATTTCTGTGAAAGTATTTAACTTTTCCTGTGAACGAATTAGTTTTGTATATTGTAAAGATTGTGGAATAAAAATTTCTTATTTACTGTGAAACCTCGTAAGATAATGCTATTTACTTCATTTTGTATAAAATAAAATTTCTTTCCTTTAAAAAAGTATTTTTATTTTGAAAAAAAAGTCAGATATATTTTCCCTAATCAAGATTCAGAGAAAATAAAGGACAAATTATGGTTGAATTTGCTATAAGTCTATATATACAACTTTTTCACAGTAGTAATAGATTTTACTATATTTATAACTTATATGGAATAGTTATTTACTTTTATATTAAAATAGTTTTCAGCTGATAAAAAGATGCTTTCTATTATCATATTAAAAATGTTATAAAATCCATGCAAGAAAGGACAAGCGCTTTTATGCTAGCAATAAATAGAATGAACTAAAACTATTTTCATGCCTTTAAATTCTTATTATTCTGAGTTAATCTTGTTTTTTGGGTTGACGTGTTTATGTGAATGAATTCATCCGAAATAACTGTTAGTACTGTCAATAATGTCGCGAATGGCACAACATTAATGCATATATAATGAAGCGCAGTATTTTGAGTTTAAATCTCTAAAAGTGAATACCAGTATAAGAATAAATTATGATGAACAGTATTAAAATAATATTTTTTTGCAATAATTGCATGCAAAACTTTTTCTAAATTATCTATAGCTCAATTATATCAGAAGAAAATTAATCATTTTAATCAATACATATTCACATTAAAAAATTATTTTTTAAAAACTAATTTATTTTCCACTAAGAATTTGCTCATTAAACAAAGGATTTAAAATATGCCAAAACTTTTTAATCTCAGTTCTCACGTTATTTTCTAATTTAATTTATTGGTATTTTCCGGCTGCAAGAAGGCATTGTTTTTTTTTTTAATTATGTAAAGTAAAGTCTGTTTCTTTAAAAGGAGTTTTTTTTTTAGTTCTACTAATTGTTGGTTACAATTATAAATATACAGATAATTATTTCATTCAAACAAAGTGTTCATTTTAATAATGAACATACCATTGGTTAACACTCAGTTTTATTATAATATAATCTTATTTAAATAACATATTAAAATAAAAATTATAATAAGATAAATATTTTTTCTTGCAAAAGTGAAATAAAACTTCATTTTAATAGAATATTTCATAAAGCAAACAACTATTCTTTCAAATTTATAAGTTTTTAGTATTTTCCAACATTATTTTATAACTCAACAAACTTACATTTATTTTTATTAATGCATTTATTACGTATCAAAAAAAAGCATATCATAATGAGTAGATTACGATTTTTTTACTTTACACACACACACATATATATATATATATAAATTGTAATTAAAGAAAGATAATTGTATATTCTGAAAGAGATAATAATAATCATACATAATAAGTACATGGAATGCGCTGATAGTATTTATAAAAAAAGTGAGGTATGTTTTATTCTAACTAGAATATTAATTGCATAAGAATAAGCTTAATATTTTGAAAATTGATTCTAAAAATAATATCAATTGATGGTTAAAGTTTTAGAATTCAAGTTTCTTTCGAACCATTTACTTCAAAATAATAATACCGAAAGCAACAATGATGTGTAGATATATAAAGTTCCTAATCGCAGTAATATTCGATGTATAATTGGCAATTAGTTTACGCTTGCTATTAAAGTAGTTCAAAAATTAAAAAATTTATTCTAAATTTTTTCATGATTTGAAGGTCCTTATTATATGAATATTAATGAATTATGCGACATCCGTATTGAAGCAGTTTGTTCAGAGTCTTCATAAAGTACTGCTATAAAATTCTACCTTAAATAAATATTCCTTAATTAAATACATGGATTAAAATATTACATAAATTACTTTTATTTAATATGTTGATAATTTTAAATTTGTATCTAATATTCAAATTTTCAGGCACAAGTAATTGTTAAAATTATGGCTATAAATTATTAACAGTCTCGTGTTTAATTTAAGAAAAATGCGAAATACAGAAAAAGACACCGAGATTAAAATATTTTAGATGAGAAATCCAAAGACAGACACAAAATTTAAAAATAAAGATTCGAAAAATTTTGAAAATTGTGGATTTCATTTCCTTATTTTTATAATAAAATGGACACTATTTTAAGAGTAACAATTTTCTCCGTCTTATTTTGCTGCATTAATTGCTTCTAAAATGAGCAGTAAGTTGCAACAAATTAGCAGATTATTAGTTTGAAGTACCATAAAATTACATTTTCGAATAAGCATTGTCTTTCCAATAACCTTACTGAATGAAAAAATTTCTACTTCTTCTGTTACTTATTAAATAAACAAGATTTGTTGTTTCTTAATAATTTCATATCGTTGGCATATAATGAAAAAACCATTTATCCCACAAATTAATATAATTAGAGATAAAATTATTTTAGAAATATTAGTAGCTATTGGATTTCTAAACTATTTCATTGTTTAAAAACATTGACCTTTTTAACAGCAAATCAAAAATAAAAGAAATGTAAAAGTTAAAACTTTTTTTGTTTTGAGTAAAAATAAAATATATAAGTATAATGCATCAACTGATTTGAATATGATGAATTTCAATAAAAACTAACATTTAAATAAAACCATAAAATGTCAAAGAAAATAAATAAATAAAACTAAATAACTTATTTTTCAAACTTAATATTTATTGTTATTTGACTTGTCATTCCTTATACGCAATCATGTTATTCTTCAAAAACGTAAATGTCTAGAAAACGCCACTCCCTAATCCAATCAAAGCAATAGTCGTTGAGCCTTAGAGAAACAAATGAAAAAAACGGCACTACAATAAAAAAAAGAAAAAACGGACAGCCAAAAGAGTTATTCGCTTAGTCCTCTTGACCCTCTTTCTCTATGACTAGGGAAACACCGAAGTGCCACAATCCCAAAAATAATACCAAGCCAACATTAGAGGAGAGTTGATGGTATTCGAAGTAGGAAATGTAATGGACAGGGAAATATTGATTGGGAACTTGAAAGAACCAAAGAATTCCGAAGTTTAATCTTCAAAATAGCTGGAAATATTGATGGCAGCTTATCTAACATTCAATCACTTGCTTTTGTTGCCCCCTCGATGCTCAACTTCAAGGAGAAGATTATTCATTGAGGCCAAGGTTTCCACTGTTAGAGAATATATTTGCTACTGTTTATTGGCATACAATAAAGAGCTCCGAGTAAAATACTTTAAAACTCTCTTTCCGAGCAATTCTTTCCACTCGTAAAGAGGAGAATGTTAACATTTTGTGTTAGCTCAACACACATGAAAGAGTAAAAGAAAGCCAATAATTGAACATTAAGGGTGAAAGAAATATTCACAGCAATATTAGTAGTATGTTTCTTATTTAATGCTGAAAAAGCAGTGAAATTCATTTATATCTTTTCCAAACTGATTTGTTATTAGATTCTTACGGTACTTATTGCAATAGAAACTGCCAATACTTAAAATAGGAAACTTAAAATTTGCATTTTACTTGCGGTTATAGATGATAAAACTGATTGGAAAAAACTTGACAATATAGCATTTTTTTGTTAAACTCAGTTGAATATGAAGAATATAATTTGTAATTTAATTTTAAAATATTAAACTGATGTAGAGAATTGTCTCTACCTTTTAAATAAAATTTACATAAGTAAATTATATTTATAAGGTAGAAATAATTGCCTACGTCAGTTTAATATATTAAAATTAAACTAATTTTATTTAAATTATTCTGAAAAGTTTAAGTTTCGGAAAACTTTATGATTATTTTACTTATCACAAATGGTGCACATGTTTCTCATCATTACATTTAGTTTGTTAGGAGAAAATAATTTTTAAATACAAAAATTGATAATAAATATAAAATATAATTCGATATTTCTTCCTTTTCACTTATTAAAGCTACCGAACAGTTTCAAAATGTAGTCTCTAATTAAATGCAATGGGAATAATTTTCTCCATATAAAACCTTCTCGCTCTCTCTCTGTTTCTCTCTCTCAAAACTTTAATAATAACTTATAATAATTAGGCATAATTTAGTATACTTAAGCTGCTGATTTTAAAATGTTCATACTCTTTGCATATTGAAACTTAAAGCTATTAATAAGCATTTACACACAAAAACTAAAAAATTAAATATTTCATATCTGTAATTCATAGCAGTAAGAATTTTTAGCATGAAATTACTGTAACAAATTATACATTTATTATATTCAAATATTATAGTATTTATTAATGCGTGTGATTTAAGTTTTCTTTTTGATAATCACGTGAATTTGATTTGTAAATTGCTTAAATGTGAACGAGCAAATTCGTTGAAAATGAGGTGTTTTGTAATTTCATTTCACATGCTACAGCATTGCATTGGAAGATAAAGCCTTGTATTTTTCTATTTTAATACAATAAATAAAATAAGTAATTTTAGAAATTAAAAAAATAATCAAATTTTTTCTTTGCTTCTGCCTTTTCCTGTTTTAATCTAAAAAAGAACTACTTTAATTTTCTTCAAATGTTAGCAGTTATCATTCTGTTACAAGTAAATTTTCTAGTAATTACGAAAATACGAGTTTGTAAATCATTGGCTTAAGGATATTGCCACTTAATGACAAAGTTTTCGGAAAGTATTTGATAACTTGAATTACATAAATTAGCAGCCTTACTTTTAAAACTGCACATTTAAATCTCACTAATTTTATTCTTATTTTTTCTTGTCGCATTATATATAGTATTTTCCATGCAAAGAAAAATCACTTAACTCAATGCTTCCGTAACAAATTATTCCAATTCCTTTTTCTCTGGTTTGGTAATTTCGGTAATGAAATAAATGTTTTCGTCGCCAATTTTCGAGATTCTTTGCTTATTTTCTTCACCTTTGGAAAGCATTTTTTTTTTCTTTTCTCCCGGCATTCAAGATAAACTAAACTGCTTTTCTTAGAAAGTCTGACAATTTTGAATCCTAACTGCCATTAGCTTTGGAAGTCAATAAATGTGAAAATGTGCGAATCGAAATTTAATGAACCAAATTGAAAACAGTTAATTGATATTTTCTCTGGCTTTAGAACTGCAATTTGTTTACTCATTTTCTTTAAAAAATTACAACAAAATATATTTTAAGCTACTTTTTTCCTATAATACTATAATAAATGCATTTAATTCTTTTCAATGATTTTTTGTAGCTGTAAGAGAGAATAAAACAGTTGAAGAAGATTTTAATAGGTTTATTTTTGTGGATAACCCTAAAATATAAAGTCGAAACAATTTTGTTTCTTACAATATAAAACTAAACCTGTATGGATATGCTGTAAGTAATGGCAATTTTCTAATTTTCGTAGTATTTTACCCCCATTAAAATAAATAAATTTTACTTAGAAATAAGAAAGTTATTGGTATTCAGCATTAGTTCTGGGCCATTTATCTTTCACTCTTTAACATATATTACTTAAGTAATTTTTAACATTTATTACTTAAGTAAATGCATTTATTTATTTTTATATATTTAGATATTCTTGTGTTTATTTATATTTTTTTTCCAAAGGGTAGTCCCAAACTCACATTATTTAATACACTTAAAATTTTCTGTATATATCGAAAACTTTTAAATCAAGCATCTTGAACCCTGGCGAAAAATGGTTTTTCGTCTTTTCAATTTCAAAATATTTTTGTTAATCTTTTATCTATAATTAATTTTAAAGCGAAATCTTCATTTTTAATAGAAATGGAAAAATTACATTTTTTTTCAGTATTTACTTGTATTCGTATATATTTTGTAAATAATATTACCTTTCATACGTAAACATCGCAAATAAGCATATTTAAATTTGACGACCAAGTTATTTTACTATTATCTGCTAAAAAAAGCTTTGTGCAAGCAATTCTTTGAAAGAGGCAAGTACGTAAAGTTAAGCACTCTGGTTCTCCGCTTTTTATTTCTTAATATTTAAGATTTATCAGTACACGATATTGTACTTTAACAATTGTAAATTGGTATGTTTATGCATTATTTAACAATTAATACTTAAAAATATCTTGCAATTGTAAGAAAAATAAATATATTTCCTTATTATTATCTCTTTCTCAAATTAAAATGACTTACGTACTTGAAATTTTTTAATTTTTTTCCAGCGTATTATGACATCTATACAATGGATATTTGGGCAAAATTGACAAAAGAAATTTATCTCATAATGCTCTAATTGTCAACTATACTATATAATTTTAATTTTTCCTCAAGTGAATAAAATTAATTTCTTTAATTATAATGTATTAATTTATTAAAATAAATTACTCAATAACTTATTTTAGTAACTTAATGACAAGACAAATTTACATTTACAATTGAAACATTCTTGATTGAATAATTGAAATTCTAACATTATTATTTGTTTTATGACATTTACACATTAATATACCATAACTGAGTGTGACCAGTCGGACAAGGAACGAGAGATCAGACTCACCCCTTTAAGAAGTAGCAGTGTGGTGACTCCTATCGTCAATGGCATTACCGGCTCAAGATCTCGCTTAGCTTGCTCATTGCTCATCAGCTTTCGCCCTTTTCTCTGCTATCTCTCCTCAGTTTTTATCGTCTCTCTATTTGTCGGACAACTACAGCTAAATTCAGGGCAGTCGAGGCAGGGCTCCTACTGAACAGGCAGCTAACATCTTTTCAGCTTCTTATTATGAGAACCCAGTCCTCAATTGGGAACGCTATGTCGAGGGCTTCTGTGTGTCTTTTGCATTTTTAGATGTAGTTTTTGATTCAAGTCTTCGCTCCTCCTCTTTACACCATTGGTTTCCCAAAGTTCCATACTACCTCCTACACTTCTATGGGATAGGTCAGAAATCTCTCCCCCTCAATCCCGACTGGTCAGATTCACAAATAAAACATAAACTTTCCTTGCAATTTTCTCAAGATCATCCATTCATTCCGAAAGGAAGAATTTATTACTTTATTGCACTTGTCTCATTGTGCCAATTTTTATTACATCCTTTGCTTTATATTACAGCTTAGTTTGAAAGGAAAAGAGGAAATTCTTAAATTTAAAGCGCAATAAAAATATACATATCTATTTTCTCAGGTTATGTCTTTGGATATGTCATTTTACACTACGACAATATATATATATATATATATATATATATATATATATATATATATATATATATATATATATATATATATATATATATATATATATATATATATATATATATATATATATATATATATATATATATGTAACGACGAAATTTTTTTCAATTGTTTTTTAATGCTATCAATATAGATATGATTGCACATTTATTAGTTATTTTAGGTATAACATGATGGCAATTTTAAATAATTTTAACCTATTTTATAATCATAAGCTGTACTGTTAGTGAAAACTTTTAAATGAAATAAATTTATCATCTTTATGTAGCATTGGCTAACTGTTAAAACTTCAAACGAAAAAGGAGTAAAATTTTACTATACAACCCTATAAAAGACTTGGAAACAAAATAAAAAGTTTGAATACGTAATTTTTGTTTATATATATCAGAGAACAATTAAGAAGAAAATACAAGGGAATCAGAATTCTTCAGAACATCCTGTTTAATCAATGTATCAACTTTCAAGCAATAATTTACATTTAATAGCATCAATATATTGATATGTTTGGAAAACAATAAATCTTAATGCAATTTTACGGTAAGAATATATTTTATCATATTTGATTAAAGAATTTCTTTTAATCATAGATAAATCTTTAACTTAAATTTTACCGACCAATTTTATGATTTACAGAAATGAAAACTTTGAAGTAATATCAGCAGGCAATTTTTCTGATATTTAAACATAATAATTATGATAGTTATGTATGTATAGGAAGTTTAAAGTCAAAAATCAGTAATAAAAACCAGAAACTAACGATTTTTGTAAACGGTGAATAAATTATTTGATAGAATGAGGATCTAAACCAATTTTTATTTCCTTTTAAGTGTTTTAAAAATCAATTTAATAGCTTAGTTAATAGCTCTTTTTAATGCTTTGTTTTAATTATTATAAACAATTCTAAGTGATTAAACACAATTTTAGAGAGATAAAATAGCATGGTCATAGAATTTAAATTTAAATTAAGGTCTTAACACATGAATAATAATTACATATTATAAACTCTATTCATATTCTTTCCTTTCCTTTTAGCAATAAGCACATGTTTTTTATTTTTTTATTTTTGTAGTTGGAATGAAAAATATTTTGAATATGTTGGAAAGAAGTTTACAATAGATAAAAAAATTCTTAAAATAATTTCAAAAATCGTTTTAGCTGACATTTTATTCTAATGATTTCTAAACCCATGCATAATAGTTAAAACAAAAAAGAAGATTAATTATGCTTTTAAAATGCAATCCTAATTTGTTAACCTACAATGTGCCCAATGCAGCGCAGCGCACGTTTTCTTTGATTTCATCCACTTCAATTTGACAGGTTTGAAGAAAGTACATTTCCGATCAATACCTATGCTGCTTTTTTTACTGGAATTTGAAACTATAAATCGGAAAAAAAAATCAAATCTCTGTAACAAATGGAAGGAATGTAATAGATGTGGTGAATGATATCATTAAATTAAACTTAATAATTAAATTCTTTCACACGTTTTAGAATAGTTTGATTAGAATTTTCGTTCGTGTAAAATGTCATAAGAAAATGAGCGAAAAAACTCTTAGAATATAAAGCATTTTTAAATCTGAACAATATGTACCCGCAGATGGCTCAGTCAAATATAGTTTTAGTTTTAAATCTATTGATTGGAAATTGATGTATTCATTTCCATTAATGATTTAGTATTGCCTTGGAGCTAAATCTCATTAATTTTTGAATTAATTACTGTGATTATCAGTTCAAATGCTTACGTAAGGATTTTCAAAGCACATTTATGCTTTGAAACTGGATAATTGTTTAATAATTCAAATAACTTGATCTTTTATTATGTTGATAATAAAAGATCAAGTTATAACTTCATTGCCCTGAGGACGATAAAATACTCTTTTCTCAATATAATTTTAACAATAGAATTTATATCATTAATAAATAAATAAAATTTATCAAAAAGAAAATCAACATTGAATGCTGTAGCTTAAAGATTCATGAATTATTCCCTAATAACTAAAACAAATTGGCTGTTTTTATTATGGAACAACTAAAAACAATTAAATTAACCACTTATGAATTATTTACAAGGTCGAATATAAATTTCATTTGTTTATGGTTTACTGAATTATGCATTTATTTTTCAATTACTTATCTATTCTTGAATATTAATTTAAATCGCAATATTTTTATGTCTTATTGTTTGAAATATTTTTGTTATTCAAGGTTAGATTTCACACTGTGAAGAATATTACAAAATATTTTTAGAATTTTGGAAAACATGTGATTTGAAAATTTGATTCGTGAAGTATTTATTCATTTATTCAATTCTTTTAGATCTTTTGAACTAGAAATTTGAAAACATTAATAATATTAAATTAGTGTTAAAAATTTGAAAGATTCTAAAGTTGGTAAGGCCCAAAAATGTTTTAATAAAATTGTTTATTATAATTTATTATAAACTGTAAACTTTTAGAAAAGGTATATATATGTTATACAATGAAACAAACACACATATGGTCCAAAAACTCTTCTCAATACAGATATTTGCAATCTGTAGAACGTTCGAGAAATTAGAGCTAGCACTTGCTTTTAAATCTTACTTTAAACTTTTTCTATAAAATTATTCTTGTATACCAATATATAAAAGGAATGAAAAGATTATGTATATTCCACATTCAAAAAATATAATTCAGTGTTATTTTATTCTAAAATATTTTAAAATGTTTGGGAATTAAATAATTTTTACATCATTCAGTTGGATAATTTCAGACTTAAAAATTTTTTATTTTATTCCACTTGTAAACGGAATAATATTTTTTCATTACAATATTTTTACTTATTGAACTAGAAAATACAATGGTTTTAAAACTAAAGTACTAACAAACAGTTATAGTATTCAAGTTTGGGAAAACCGAAACTATAGAAACTCATTTTGGATGCATGAAATTAATATGCGTTCTTTTCTGACTACTATGTACATTTGGATTACAGAACACAAATAATTTTAATAGACTCAATATGTTATTCTTCACCAGAATAATCAAATTCAGTGTTGTCTGAAGAATTTAAAGAATAAAACTCTGCATTCCTGAAGTTTTTAGATGACAGAGCAGAAACAAGGCTAATACAATTTGCTGAATTTGCATCTGAAAACTATCATATACCCTGCGTCGCTTTAAAACACATAGTAGAAGACTCGTATTTAATAAAATACTTTTCGAAAAGTTAAGGCAAGTGAAAATAATTAATCACATGAATTCTGTCACTTTGAAACTAGTGTTAAAAGGATTCTGTCTAGCAGAAGAAAATGTCAATTAAAAGTATTTCTAGAAAGACAAGACACTTTAATTAAAATATTATAAATCAAAACGTGTGTAAAGCATTTTCAACTGAAGTAATATTGCAAATGTATAAAACATCTATCAAAAAAGAGCTCTGTTATTGAGTCTTCATTCCCTTACAGAAAGGTAAATTAATTTCAATTTTTGCCTTTGAGACTTTCTAAAAAATATTGCATCATCTTCTGCCTGACAGGGGAAATTGATTTTAACGGACGTTAACTTTCTAAGATATTTAAAGTTTTTAATTTTCCCAAAACGTTTCATTCTAAAAAAGTCTTTTAAAGTCCTGATATTAATTCACATACGAGATGTATATTTAAATGCAATCTCGGAATACATTTTTTTGTTATTTATATTTCAGAGCTCTTTGCTGGGAGATAAAGTTTACTTTTGACGTTTTAATTACATTATAAAAAGATTTTACATACATTTAAAAATTAATTAACAATAATCTGAACATTTAAATTATCACAAGACAAATCTCTTTTTTGTTCACTTTGAAATTACAAGAAATTTTAAAAGGTAAGTGAATTGAAGTATATGACAAAATCTACATTATAAATGGTGCAAAATAAAAGAAAAATCTTTCTTGTACTTGTGAAATAGATTTTGTGATAGTTGAAATAGAATTGAGTTTACTTAAATATTTTTACTGTCAAAAGAGAAACAATACAGTTCTCTATTTTTTAAAGTATTATAGAGGTTGAAGTCTGGAATAACAGTAAAAAATAAAATAAAATAATTAATTTAGATTGCAATTGATTTTCTGAATATGTTAGATGTTTCATAAAAGGCTTTGTCTCATTTTCAAATCATCTTTAAAATAATTTAATGAATATTCTTAAAATAAATTTATTCACAAGAAAATAACTATTGAAGGGAGACACAATTTTGTTTAAGATTTCCAAAAATTAGCTTCATTTTCAATAAGTGTTTAAAAGCATCATTTTTTTAAAAAAAATTGAATAAGAATACTTGTTTCGCAGAATATTTTAACTATAATCAAATGCGATGTACTCTTCAGATTCCAGTCTTCGTATTAATAAATAAGAAATATTTAGCTAATATACTTTTTATTCCAAGCTTTCCCAGCATCTCTTTTACCGATAAAACCGAATTTCATCCTCCATACCAAAGACATAACTTTACCATCGCTACAACCTTGTCAAATCAAGATATTATTCAACATGACCTAATGATAGGATCAATCTTTTCTAAACAGAAGCTTTTGATTTCGATTCTTGCTTCAGGAGCAATAGGAACTTGAACAACGGGAGAATGATGCTAACACTTTATACATGTTTATTTCTACTAGAGATTTATTTAGTTAATATAATATTTATAGTACAGATTTAATTATAGAGAAAATATGATACAGCGGCATGTACTGACTTCAATGGTGCTTAAAATATATACACTTTACAGTGTATATATATATATATATATATATATATATATATATATATATATATATATATATATATATATATATATATATATATATGTTACGAATAAAACAAGCAGTTTTCAATTTAGCCATATATTAATTCAAAGGCATATTCCCAAATTTTCTTTATTTCAAATTGAAATAAAAGAAAATGTAATAATGCGCTAATGGTTTCTTACGAAGACTCTTTAAGTACTTACTTAGAAATTAATTAATTAATACAGTATTGAATTTGAAATGATGAATATTCTTTTATGTAAAAAAATAATACCTATAATCCAGATGTACAGTTGTGTTCGTAGTGTTTTTCGGTACGTTATGCTTCATATAAAATGAGGTTCATGACAATTGAGAAGGTACTGCAAGAAAGAGCCTTTGTGGTCTCTTTTTACACACTGGCAATAAAGCGAATCCATATTAGCTATAAAGGAAAGTAAAATACAACAGAATTGAAGTTTCAACTCATATACAACTTCTGTTAATTATACCAATCACCAACAAAAAGGAACGGGACACGTTTCGCATTTGCAGATTCTGTTCTCCAAGTAATTACTTTCTCAACGGGGAACAACTCATCTGAAGATAAACGAATTTCCGTCTGAATTAATGTCACACCATGTTTCCAGCCTCCCCAAATGTGACAGTGGGGATTTCATTTATCAATATCAAATGACTCAAGCTGGATTGCTCTTCTTAAATTATTCAGTTAAATTAGCTGGTTATAGTATTTAAATAATTAAGAATAGTGCAAAGTTAGGAAATTCTCAGAAACTTGTATTTAATTCATTATAATAACTTTAAATTATTTAACTCACTGCAATTTTTCAGCAGATATCAGTTCTTAAATAAGTTATTGATAAAGAAAATAAAGATGCTTCCGTCAATTCAAAATTATATTTATTTTAAACATAAAAAAATATTGCTCATCATTCAAGTAAAGGTATTTATATATTATGAAATATAAAAAGTAAAATGTGTTCACAAATTTGTAACGTAAACTTTAAAAATATGTTTATTTTTTGTACGAAGCATATATATAAAAATTGTATTCATGCATTTCTATCGATAAATTAGAAAATTCTAAGTACAATGTGAGATATTCATTCCAATTAAAGTTAGCATAGCATTCATTCTGATACATTCTAGTTATACTCTAAACATTTATTGATGAAAAATTTACAATTTTTGGCATTATAAATGGTTATATATATATATATATATATATATATATATATATATATATATATATATATATATATATATATTTCCTATGACACAAATTTTCTATACAAATGAGAATTAAACTTTCATGCTTAGTATTGATGAACTTTGACGAAATAGTTATCAAATATTTCATTGTTTTCCAGCTACATTTTACTAAAATTTTATTAAAATCAAATTTCAAGTATCTTTGATTTATTGCTATGTATGGATATGAATGCATTATAAATTTGATATACAATTACCACATATATTTCTATAATCTTAAATCACGGTTAGGCTTTAAAAAAGTCTAGATTATGCATGACAAACAATAAACTTATCCTAAAATTTATGACCTCTATTTGATAACGTGTTCTCTAAAGTGACATATTTACACTCGTATAACCACAACAGCTCAAACTTAATAAATTTACAGAACAGAAGAAACACCCCCTTGGAAAAAAAAGGAACCTTTTGACCATGACACTAATTTCTGAAATATAGGTCACGAACCTCTCTCATTTAAACAAAATCATCCACCCACATCTTCACACTTATAAGCAGCCAGTTTTACCGGAAACATGCAATCAATTTTCTACAGACAAAAAATAAAAATTGCTCTTTAAATTATAAAAATGCCGAAAAAAATTTTAACTACATACTCTAGAAATAAATTTCATTTTCTGTTTCCCGTAATAATACAGCCATTTCTTTCGAGAGAATGCAGTAATAGTTTTGGAAAATTTCCAAACATGCTTTCCAAAAGATTCCTACGTATTCAGGGTTTGTTGAAAATGCTGTTGTGTGCCTCCTATAGCTCTCATTCCTATGCTTTTTTCCTTCCCTTACTCCTTCCTTTTTTGACAGATTTGGAAATAAAACTCTCAAATAAAATCTCTTCTTTTGTGAAAGATAATGATAAACATTTTTATTTCACAGAGAAAAAACGCTCCCCTGTTGCTGACTCACTTCTAATATTACATCAAAAATTCAATTTCGAAGAAAATCGCTTTTAAGTATTTCCGGTGTTGTTTTTAACTGCGAAATACTTCTCGACAAATATTAAGATTCTTTTATTTAAGCAATGAAGTGATTTCAAACAATTTTTTTTTCAAAAATCTATTTCATAACAAATTTAATTCCCCTGTTAATTCAGCTTTTCAGCTCTTAATGTAGTAAAAAGAATGAATTGAATTAATATGGTGTTAGGTAATATTAGAAAAATTTTAAGTGTTTTCTTTCAAATTTTCTTCGTTCTTATATTACTTTGCTTCAATGCCAATAATAATGTTGTAAGAAACATTTCACTTGTTTCACATTAAATATGTTAGATATTTTATCCATTTTTTCCTGTCCGTTAAATGAACTTTATTCAGTTTTGAATGTATTCTTTGTATTGCAAAAGTTAATACCACACATACACAAGTAGCAATTAAAAGATTACTTATAAACATAAATACAAGGTTACCTTAATTTTATATAATAATATGATAGCAGACACCAAAATTAAGAAAGCTAGGATAAATATATCACATTATGCTGTGAATTATTGCTTTTAACTCTTTGCAATAGAAAGCGATTAGCATGGTCTAGTCATTCAAATTTTCAACTATTTGATGCAGGTGAAAGGATTCCTAAGCAGAGAAATCTACGCAAATTCTTAGACAACCTAAGGTAACTGAGAATATTACAGACTGGATATGGATTCAAAATAATATAAAATATTAAATTGTTCGTCAATAAAATACCTGTTTTGATTACCAAGAATTGATGCAATTGTATGTAAAATAATATTTTGGCTTGATATATGTTTTTATGTGGCACAAATCTAATCAGGCGAATTTAATCCGTTTCACAAGAATGAAATTCCCTTCTTGCACACTTTCAGATCTGTTTGATTTTAGATTAGAAAATAATTTCGTAATATTCATATTTTTTAACCCTTATAAAGTATTACAAAATGTTTATGAAGTACTCAACATGGATTCCCTAAACTAATTTATAAGTGTGACCGTTCTATATTCTTTAATGAACAAGTGCTTAATTGAATTTGCAATTAGTAATTACAAAATGATTTTTACAGTTACTTTCTCTTAAAAAGTAGTTGTATATACATCAATAAGAACTCCAGGTTAAAAAAACCTTAGTATATATTAGATGAGATGCACAACTATAATTTTATACAATAGAAGTACTAATAAGTACAACTGATCAATTCATTAATAAAATTAAAGGCTGTCATTTATCTACAATATCTTTTTGTCTGCCTATACATATTATACGTATTAAAATTTATGTAACTTAAAGGATGCTGATAAATTAAATAATAGCTCACCCAAACATGTTGACATAGAGTAGGAACAAAAAAAATCAAACTATGTTCTTCAAAAGGCAATTATTAAACGGTATTTCATATGTGATAAAAGAAATAGAAAAACAAAAAGTAAAATCGTGTGCTGTGTATAGTTCGTAATAAGAAGTGTAATGATTTTTCTTGCTCAGACTTCGTTCAAATACTTTGTTAACACTATGATGAAAACACAAAGCGATTTTGACGAATAATTGTTGGAAGCCGAATTTACTGCAAAGACAAAATTATCAGTACTGTGAATTCTTAACTATGGAAACAGACATGTCTCTTACAGGTCGAATCTATTTTTGAATGAATAAAATTGTCCATGTCTAAAAGCCCATGTCTGAAGATCTTGTGAAACTTGATAAAAGTTAAAATTTACCTTGCACACATTTTTCCAACATGGAACTGCTATAGAATCATTGTGAAAAGCATTTGACCGGAAAAATGTGTTTTGTACTTAATTCATGTGAAAATATGGACATTGAATATTTTGCAAGCTTTGATGTTTCTCTGCTGATATGATTCAGAGTGCAAATGAGGCTGCTAGTTTAAGTGTCGTCATCGTCATTTGAGTATAGTTCAAAATTAGAAGACAATTATATGTTGTTAGCAGCATCGAACAGTGTGAATAGGTAGCTAAAACGTATCGCATTACTTATGAGTCTAATCATACAGATTACGATCTAAAATTGCTTAATATTTTAAATATGAAGGATTTTTATTTCGTATTGTATGAAATATTAACATATTTAATAATATGCTTTTTAACGATGTATTTTTAAGTGATATATAATTTCTATTAATATTAAATCATTTTTAATCTTTTGTATACAAGAATCAAAGATTTATTAACATCAATAATTGAAACCAAGACTAACTAAGTAGAAATGTAATAAAAAATATAATGTAAAACAAATATATGCATGTATTTTATGTATGAATGTATATATGGATATGATTGAAACTATTATATGCATGCTGTAATGATAAATTCTGCTCCATTATATACTTTAAGCACAAACATAAAACGGCTTAAACATATAGATAAATTTCTTGAAAATTTTTTAATTTGCATAAAGTATACATTAATATTTAAAGCTCTGATAAAAATCTGTGGCCTCAGAAAATCATCTGAGAAAGACAGTCAGACAATTTAATGAAAAATTTAATAGTAGACAATTTAATAGAAAAATAATTTTCTAATTTATTGGAACAAAGTTTGTAATAATTGATATAGTCTATATTCTAGACTATATCCATTTATGCATTGTAATAAATTAATAATGATTTATTTTTCCCTCTCTCTGTGGTATTTATATTTATGGAATGATACTAAGAATTATGGTTATAAGAAAATTTATTAGAATATAAATTATTTCTGTTAAACTAATTTTTCAATTATATAATGACATTAATCAAAATATCTATAATAAAATTATATATATATCGTATTATTTAGTATGCTAATATATTCTTGCCCATACTTTGTTGCAGATTAATCCTTCATAAGAATTCAAAACACTAAATTTCTTAGATTTAATTTACAATTAATTTCTGCTACAATAATTTTTATTTTTGAAACTTCCCCCCTTGGAAAAACTTTTTTGAAAGAAATGTGTTGTTGCTCAAATATTTCATTATTAAATTTCCTAGAAATAGTTTTAAATACTGATTGCTCTTAACCAGTGGGGCTAATATAGAAAGATCTCTTCTACCAACATTTTGACTTACCTTAATTCAGCTAAATACTTTAACTAAATTTTTCAAAGAGAAATGATATTTCATAGAAATATTTCCAAGTCTGATTTTAGTAATAAAATCGTGTGTTACACTGTAATTCCATAAAAAATTTTATTTCCAAATTTCCTACATTCTTGTAACGCTATGGATAACAAAAGTAAAATTACTTAAAATCTATATGTTGGTAAAAATTAATTTTCCTTCGTTTATTATGCTCTTTTTACTCTATAAAAATGAATTATATAAAATTATTATATAATAAGGCAATATATTTAAAGAAACGATTGTGTAAATATAAACGAAAATATATCTCGTTGTTTTTAAATGTAAGTGAATAAAATTTTATGAGAGATAGAAACTTTTCCTCACAATTTTCTTTGAGGATGCAGTTTTTATTTGTGATGATTATTGGTTTATATGTTTATATTTTATTGGTGAAATCATAGTAATAATCAGCCATGTTTATTGCAACCCATATAATGTGGTATTTTTAAAAAATATGCTTTTAGTTTATGTATTAAGCTTTATAAAAATAGTATCCTAAATATTTTATCTATATCAAACATTTTTAAAAATATTAATATATTATGTTAATGTTTTGTTATAAATGTTAATATTTTAACTATATTTCAACTATTTTCGTATATTTTAGTTCATAAATATAATGATAATTAACCTCTTTGGCAATTATTGTTTAAAATTTTAACATTTCAGTCTGATTTTAATTCATTTCTTTTGAAACATGATTTTCATTCATTTTATTGACGTATAAATTTTTCTATCTTGATGTATACCTCTTTAATAATGCCTCGTGAGACATAATTAAGTTAAATTTAGAAATAAGTATGGAATCGGTAAGAAATATTGTTATCGATAAGAAAACTTTGAGAAAAACTGAGAGATAAAGATATTATTTTTAAAATGTACTCAAAATAAATATAAGTAGTGCGATTGAAAAGTCAGGAAATAAACTGCCTTCATAAGATAAAATATTGTTTGATTTGCAATTCTGAGAAAAAAAATCTGCCAGACAAATTGCGCGTATCACATAAACTATTCCTAAGAATTTATACAAGCTTAGTAACTAGAAAATAACCAAATTCGAAGAAATTTATATGGAAAACCAACTTGAACAAAAGAATGATAATGGTAATATCAATGGGTTAGTATTAAATGGTTGCAAGTTAATATACACTGTAAATGCGTGATATGCTTTCTAACGAAAAATAACTTAGATTTTAATGGTCTTGATTGTGTGAGCATCTATTTACATGAATTAGGGAAAGGAAAAGTATTATTTTGAAGCGTCATTTCAAAGGAGATATTGAAATACTTTGGTTTCGCAATTTTTCAATGGAGAGCCAAGAAATATGATTTGAAACTGCACATAAAGCACTTTAGAGCTTAAAGTACGATTTACAATTTTTAACTTACCCCAATTTCTTGGAATTCAAGCTACATAATATACAAACCCCTAGATAGAGTCTCCTAAATCAAATTAAAATTATAAGAATACGGATTTGATTAAAAATTAGCATGTTTACATGATCCCAGACATCATTTGCTTTAAATGTCATTGAAATTGTTTGGGGTTTCTTAAATAGAAAAAAAATTAAAATGGAAATTAGTATTTTATGTTGACACTTTCTTAATCCTGTCAAATTCATTTGCTTTGACGTTTATTTCAATTTTTTTTAATAAACAAAAATATGCTAAAAAGAAAAATATATCCATAAAAATAGAATCTCATCATACTATTAATAAATTTATTAACGCCACGAATAAATTAATTCATTTTAGTGTCATAATTCATAGGCTTTGAAATAAGTATATTTAACGGGAATAACATTTAAATTCTATAATTTCTGAAAAAATAGAAAAACTGTTTCATTATTAGCTTTTCTATCGCATTAACCAAACCATTATTTACTGTGTAAAAAAGGACAAGAACAATAGTTTTTATTTTTATAGTAACCATTTATGGAAAACAATGTACACAAAAATGCTGTGTAGTATAAATCGATCCTTTTACAACATATTACATATAAAATTAGCACATACCAAATACATGAAAAAATAGTTAAATTGTGAGATTCGAAGTTACTTAAACACCTTTAGTGTAAATTAATCATAATATTATGAAGATAACAATTAGCTTTAATTTTATGTTATTGTCAATGCGATATTTCCCTAACCAGACATCACAATATAATGGAAAACCATCTAGGTAATCGAAATATTTCGAAAGTAGTGACATAGATTTATTTTGCAGCATTTAGATCGATTTTAATTTTATGTATACTTTTTTAAAACTAAAAATTTTATTTTGTCAGGAATTTTCTCAGTGTCTTTTTAGTTATCAAAAATTTTATTATTCACTTTCTTAAAAGTTTGATAAATACAGGAACCAGTAAAATATAAAGGAAGTGGTAAATTAATATTCATGTAAATTGTTTAAATCATTTTCTTTAAATATTTTAAGATTTTAGTAGTAAAAACACAATTAAATTACATGATATATACATACTAACAATTATTGTTATTTTAAGTGATTTAACTGAGGCTTTTGTTTGAAAAATTTCTTCCCTTCATGTGTGTGTCTGTAGATTTAAATATTGGCAATCCCAAAAATAACACTGACTTAATATTAGAAAATTTTAATTTAATTAATCTAATAATTAATTTTTGCGTATGATTGATACACATTTTATCATTTCTATATTAAATAATTAATGATTGAAAAAATGTTCATAATATACATTTTGCGTATAAATAACTTTTATAATTTAAAATCATTAATATATATATTACAAATAATTATATTTATGCGTGTGTGTGTTATTAAAATAATCGTATAATTAAACTTCTTATAAATGGAAAAAATTTCAAGCTGAAAATAAAACTCAGTGCAATTATAAAATATCAAGTTTATAAGGCCCTATTTTAAATATAAGAATAGCATTAAATATGAGTTCAAAATTTATTTTCAAGAAATGAAAATGCTTAAACTAATATAAGGAGCTTATAATATTGCATCATGCGTCCTTAAAAATAATTATTTTTCCTTCGTGTTCTATTTCCTTCATCAAACTATTTTGGAAATAATAACTCTAATAGAAAAACAGGAAAATATAATTTTGATAGAAAGAGGTGCTGAATGATATCTTCAAGACTCTGCTTTCCTTATGTACAATAAATATGAAACTCATCACATACTTTCTTAATGATTTATATAAATTTATTTTTTGACTTTGTATTTTGCTTCAAAGGAAGCATCATTTTATTTTTACTGTTGCACTCGTCTTGCTTATTGCAATAGACAAGGAAAATTAATACTTTGTCTATATCTTAATTTTTACATTTATGTCCCAAAACCTTATATTTTATCCGTATATTATTCGACTATAATCTATTTTCAATGATTAAATTTGAATTAGTCCACCAAATTATAACTCAAGAAAGAATGGCTCATTGCAAATATGTTCAGTAAGGACCATTGTAGAGACTTGTTTCTTTTTAATTGAAATCTTTTGTGTGTGCGTGTGTATCTTTTGAAAATTTTAGGAGGTCATATTTGAAATATAGATTAAATAAAACAAGCCAAATCTTAAAAAGGTAATCTATTTATTTACCGTGTATAATCGTCTAAAATATATCCATTTATTTAAAGTTTCAAATATTCCTAATGTAGCTTATCATCCCAATGCAATAGGTCCCTTATATTTCGTTGTCTTTACATATCAAATAATAAGCAAAGTACCTTTTGTTAGATAATCTGAAAGAGTTAATATGATATTCGCACACATTTCTAAAATTTTAAAACAAATGATCCATTATCGCTCTCTCTCTCTCTCTCTCTGTATATATATATATATATATATGTATATATATATATATTCATATATATATATATATATATTTATATTTATATATATATATATATATATATATATATATATATATATATATATATATATATATATATATATATATATATATATATATATATATATATATATATATATATATATATATATATATATATATATATATATATATATACACAGAGACAAATTAGGCTATTTTCATCTTTTGTATACTTTCAATATTCTCTCATGAGAGCTTAATTATCTTAACCGCCAAGCTGGCAGCCGAATGGTTTGCGCTCTTGCCTTCGGTTCAACAGTTCGTGTTTTCGAATCCCACCCTGAGCATGGATGTTTGTAGTGGTTCGGAATCCTCTTTAAACCGTAGGTCCCGGTCTAATTAGCCATCGTGTGCAAAAAATGACCGTTGAGAGACAAACAAACCAAACTAATTATCTTAACCAATTACAAAAGACTAATAAGTTAAATTGCATGATTACGAAAAATTTCTTGCACATTTTACTACAAATTAAAAAATTTATTTCTTTTCTTTAGATAAAGTGCTTAATATTTACCGTGAAACAACCAGTGATTAAAATCAGGGCCCTTATCTAAAGAAGACAAATCAAGAATATCTGGTTTTATTTAATAAATATGCATATTTTTTTATTTTGTTTACTTATTTTCCCTTATAAATTCTTTTTATTTAAGAATTTATAAGGAAACTCTGCTTCAGAGTTTAGAAATGAGACATAAATTTATTATGGTGTTTCAAATATTCTCTGCTGACAAATAATTTTCTTTTCTAAAATTTCTTAATAATTTTTTTCTAATATGATTTTTCAACATCACCAAAATTTTACTATTCTTTATATGAACTTTTGTAAATTTTGACGACCTTCTTATACATCTTCATAAAAATAGACAAATAAAATAAACAGAAAACTTATTCGTTAAAAGGGCAGACAATACATATCTCTAAAAATAATTTGTTTGAAAACCATATTGGATCTGAATGGTTTATTTTTAGGAATAAAATGTTTTTCATTAGCTTTACAGACATTTTTGAGTTACATAGTTCAATGAATATATGTTAGAAAATGAATAGATATTGCAGCATATATTTTCCTAAATAAGAATATCACTATAAATAGCATTTAAAATGCAATTCTCTCTCTTAAACATCCACGTTGAAATTCCTTACAAATTCTAAAGAGCAAATAAATTTCACGGCAGCATTTATTATGATTAAAATTAATAGAATAAAAAAGGCTGCCGATGGAAAACTGAATATAAAATCTTGAATGAAAAACTATCACTTAACTTGAAAAAAAAAATGACTTCTGTTTCTCTTCATAAATATGTCAAAAAATAACTGGCTGTAAAATTTGTTACTCTTTTTTTTCTTGCTATTCCTATTATTCATATATAAATCAACTCCAAGGAATTTTCTCGTTGCTCAAGATATTACAGTTATTAAACACAATATGTCTATGTGTATTTTAAAACTTAATAGTTTACAAATTTGCCTTATTTTTAACATTAATTTGCTTAAAAATACTTATAAAAAAAATTAAATTCTGAAGGAATTTCTTGAAAAAAAAAAAAGCTTTTTTCTAAAAAATTAATAGAGTGGATTAAAATAATTTTTAAGGAAAATATATCCAACGTTGTTCAAAATATATAAAGATAATTCAAATTATTATGAAATAAAAATTATTTTCACTTTAATTATTACACCCTGCTGGTATGCCCCTTAAAAGATTGATTTGTTCATGAAAAACTAGGTTCTGAAAACTGAACTGTTCAGAAAAAAAAAAACAATATAAATGCTTCATAAGCCAATCGGGCATGATATTTTTAATGGCGTGGAATTCATTTCTAAAACATAAGTAGGTGAAATTAGTTTCCATGAGCAAAATGTAAATTAGAATATATAAGAAGTTCGAAAATTCATTTTCCTTAAAAAAAATTTACATGTTACTTATACCAAATACAGTTTTAAATTATCAAATTTGCTAACCTCATGTAACTAATAAAATTAGCATAAAATTTAATTTATTAATCTATGCTTTTATATTATTGTTCAAATTTCAATCATATTTTTCTTATGAAGCGAATATCTTATTATATTATTCAAATAATATTATGGGGAAAAAATAATGGAAGTTTCATTCGAGAATCTGAATATTTCTTAACTCATATAGAAAAACAAACCTTATAAAGCTGTTATATCTATTTAAAGCTGTTATATCTATATCTGGAAAGATCTTTCCAACTATTCACGATAAACTCTATCAGAATTACATTAGATCTTGACTAGTTAATAAACATAGGATTTGTAAAAATAATAATCTTTAATCAATTTTAAAAATATTTAAATATTTTTGTCCATGGTAAAATGTTTATATTTTTATTTCATCTGACAATGCTAAGCAGTTTTAATTTATTAATTACTGTAGTTAAAAGCATAAAAATTAATTTGGTAATATTAAATGTTCTTTCTTTTAATTTCATATTTTTTAACAAAATATATTTTACTGAAAAAGGGAAATGTTTTAAATTTAGAAGAGCAAAATCATTGCAAGTTTAAATATTATACTGTATCGAAGTTACTTTTTAGTGCTAAGAAACTATTCAGAAATATCATTGTGATGCTTTTATAGTACATTCTATAGTTTTATCATCTGAAAAGAATCGTTAGTATTGCTTTTCTGCCAAATGAATCTATGTTCATTTTGAAGTACTTTCTAAACTAAATTACTGCAAATGCAAATATTATTTTACTTCTTGATGGAAAAATATATATAGCTACTAGTGTTAACATTGACATTGATTCTCATTATGATTCAATTGTAAAACTGTATTTAGGTACAGAGTAGTAAAACCTAAATTTTACGTCAGATAACAAGATCGTTACCTGATCTAAAATCTTTCTCAAATCTATTGGTAGAGTATTTTTCAATATTTATTTAAAAAGCATGAGTGGTATTAAGATGATGGCCTTTAAATAGATTGAGGAGATATAATCCATTATTTGTAAGAGAATTTAACAAAAACGCAGCTTCTTTTACTAAAACAGCCATGTTTATCTTTAATGTTATTGTTGCTAGAAGTAACGAATATTCTGATCGAAAGAAATTATATTCATACAAATAAAGAAAAGTTTTTATTATAGAATTTTATGTTGTAAACTGTATCCCAATGAAAAGCCCGATACTTCCTAGAAAAAAATACATTTCAAGAAGGACAGATGATTACTTAGACATGTGAAAAACTCCCTATTGTTTTATGAAGTATTGATTATCTAAATATAAGTTCCTTACAAAAAAATAGAATAACTCTTAGCATTATATGAACACTAAATATTGAAATTAATTATTTTCATACAATATTAAAATATTGCCTGCATTAAAACTCTAAAACTAAGGTACCGCATTGCAGAAATTTATTGGCACATGATCAATTCCAGGTAGCTTCTTTAATGACTGTGACTTTATCCATCTCTTACCATGTATGATGGATAGTTAAACTGCTTTCCGTTCACTTTTAGGCTGTGAAAATAGTTGGAAACGCTACAGATAAAGAGATTTTGTCACGTAATTCATAACTTATCCGGATTTTATGTGGTTTAGGGAAAGTGCAAAAATAGAATGGCCGAACTGATTTTTAGTCTCAATAACGACCAGCTGCATCAGGATCAACCAAATCATAATCCAAGAACACGCAAAGAGTTGACAAAGACTGGGAATTTTTTATCCATTCCCGAAAAAAGCTCATTTCTTTCCTTGTCCCAGCAGCTTCATTGCTGTGACGATTTTGAAAAAAAAATTCGAATCTCAATTCTCATATTGATTGAATGAAGGATTCTGTATTACAAATCCTATCTATAAATAATCAAAATTATCTTCCCTACAATATGGAATTATTTAAAAGTCATTTTAAATTATTTATTAATTAACAATCATCTCAACAAATTCAATTTTCATAAACAATTCGTTATTTTTTAATTATCAAATCATCGTTATTAAAGAAACCACCCCAAGAATGAAAACTTACTTTTATATTTTTCCTAAAGATATGTAAAATACTAATGTTTTATAAAAACCGTTAAGATATAAACAGCAATAAATCTTACAGAATTTAAAAAAAATATATTAAATTTTATTTTCTAAAAGTTGACAATATTTTTATTGATCCACATTTTTCTAAAAGTCTTTAAAGATTCATTTAATAATCATAGGAATCTAATTTGTTTATAAAAATTTATATTTAAGTTTAGTGCTTATTTTTCATAGGATTTACTTCCTAGATTTCACAGCTCAAATTTAAAATTTGAATACATTTACAGAGTTGTTCTGTTAACATTTCTGATCTTTTTTGACCTCAAAGAAGAAGTAATGTTTTGTTAATCATTATAGTTATTGTATTCGCTGAGGTCTTTTCTCTACCAATTAAAAACTCTCTAATAAGTAAAGAAACTAATATTAGAAAAATAACATATATTTGTAAATGTAGAAATTATGTTACTTTTATAAATAAATTAGAGCTATTTAGAAAGTTTAACTTTTTTTAAGCTCTTTTTTGAGTTTATAATAGATTTCATTTTTATTAAATAATGCAGGGATAATGAGAAAAATTACATCTTACTCTAATAGAGACATTCAAAGCTTCACAACGCTTATAATGTCATATCTTTTTTCTTATATTTACAAGAATTAGATGATATATGAAAACAGATGTTAAAGAGATTCTAGATTTTCAGCTTACCAGAAAACAATGTTTAATTTATATGACAAATATATTGAATATGAGTAGTAACGTATACATGTAACAGAAAATGCAAAATGAAAGGAAATAAGAAATACAAAAAATACAATTATTGTTATTTTGCCTTTCTCTTTTCTGTTTAAAATTTTAAAAATTTTAATTAATCTCAATCATTAAATCATACAGTTTAAATACATTTCCTTTATATTAAAGAAAATATCTCGATCTTATAATTCTTAATCAAAATATCATTATTGAATTATAAAATTATAACAATCAGTTCATAAGAAATAAATTCTGATTTCTTTCATATAAGGTACTTCGTCGCGACTATTAATTTTTGAAATAGGAATATACATATTATTAATCTAATATATATTATCTCTTGCATAAATAAACATGAATATTTTATATAAAAATGTGCATTAGAGTTAAAACTATTTTATTAAATTACTGTAATATCTAAATAATAAATCTGTACACGTGTTACCTCCAATAAAAACATAACTTTTTCATTAAAACTGAAACAAATGTATATATAAATCAATAATTTATTTTATTTAATTATAAGCTTTGCAGAATGTAGAAGACTTGGAATTCATTCATGCTCCAACGAATCAGTTCCAATAATCCTATAATCCAACTCTAAGTTATAAGGATTCTAATACTTACCTTTTGAACAGATTTATTTAACAGAAGAAAAGAATTACCTCGATCAATTCTCTAGAAGTTATAGTATTGATGAAATTCTTTTTTACTTTTATAAAAATTTTTGTTTCTCTACTTTTAAGATGATAAAATTTTACTCCAAATAAAATTTAAAACTAATAAATCATATAAAATATTTTATTTAGTTCAAGAAAAATATAATTTAAAAATTTTTTGTCCGAGTAGATTATTTCTTTAGGTCATCTAGAATCACTTAAAAGGTTTTGTTATTCAAAACGATTTTGCTCTAATTCGTTACTATTTTAAAATGTATTAGCAATATTTATTCTTCATGGTAGAAATCTTACAGCATAATTGAAATTTTATACGAAACTTATAGATTCGTGTATAGTTTTAAAGATTATTTTGAATTCTGTTGAGTTTTATATTTGTGAATAGTCAGAGATCTAGTTCAACTCCCCTTGCTTTTGGGGATGTTTGTTGGAGATTGGGGGGACTCATTTAAACACAGGTTCTGATTTTGTATGTATAAGGAATGATCACACTGTCATAAAATAATCCACTGTCTTCTTTTTTAGAGTTCTTTATTTGTTTTGTCATGGAACATTTTTTCAGTTATTAAAAAAGAGAATATTGCAAAAAAGATATTTCTAAATGTGCATACGACGTTCACTCCACAGACATTATATAGGTTATCATAAATGCAAACAACTGTCAGTCGCCACATAAAATCAGAAATTCAGTGAACTATGATATTTATCAAATAAGTAGTAAATTTCTTGCGTTTCAATATTTTGTTGTATGGAATAACTTAAGCAAACTAAATTGATATGTGAGAACCAAATAAATTTTTTCTTTGGTAAAATAGCAAATTTTCCGTTTGAGGAAAACCTTTTAACTTAATACGTATTTCTTTACATCTTCGGAATACATGTGAAGCATTTTGACAAGCTTTTTATATCTAGGAGCGAAATACCTTACGAGATGTAATTTAGATAAGTGTGGTACCAAAACACGTATATCCTCGAAACATATCATGCCATTTGAAATGAAATATGAATAAATATATCATGTGTCATAGATCTTGTTGTTTTAGAAAATAATAATATTATCTGTGAGCCAATTTTCTTAAAGCGTTATGTTGATCATAAACATCCACAGTTTTCTCTCTTACTCTATCTCTTTCTGATAAAAAAACCATTTAAAGCCACAGTTGCCATTCAAAAGAAAAATAATTATAAATTTCGTAGTCTTAAAATATAAACATAATCGTTAGATAAAGAATAATTTCATTACAATTGGTTTTAAATTTCTTTAAATTATCAGTTTTGACAGTATTAAATTCTTATTATTCTTTTGCCTGAATAAATTTTTTAAATTATGCTACAGTCAGAGGGATATTAGGAAATATTTTAATTCTAACTGTAATGCTAATAATCCAATCATTTGAATAATTAAATCAATAATTTTTTATTATAGTCTTAGAAAATGAAGCAGAAACTAATTTTAACTCATACACGTCTTTCATAATAACAAATTTAATTTCATGTAATATTGTTTAGAAAATTATATAATTTTACATAAAAGACTGACTCTAGGATTTTGTAAAACAAGTGATTATCAATAATTTAATCGATGAAACATCTGATTTCAATGCAAGAAAATGAATAAATCGGGTATTAACATTTTACAAGACTTTCCTTTACTTCCACTTATTAAAAACTTTTTCTCACACACGAACCTATTTATTTCTTCTATAACTCAAAGGTACCACAAACGATTAAAACAGTAAAGTGAGACAAATGATCTTATGTAAACTGAGAATTCTTGCACATGACGGATGACACAGCATTCGATACCGGAATAAAACAACCGAAAGTATATATTGAGAGCTTAATGATTTAAAATTAAAAAAGCGATGCTCAAAGAAGCGGAAAATGCATATTTGGTGCTTGAAAGAGAAAGAATACGCAATTTATCGATTACTTAAATGGTGCATTCGAATGATGAGATCAGTTTATACACTTTTTATCATTTCTTGAACAATCTCCATCATAGGAAACAAAGCGAAAATTAATGACGAGTTCCATTTTTAAACAAAAAAAGACTAAAATGCTCTACGGAAATAAGGAACTCCATTTTCTTTAGAGTACACTTGAAAGGGAAGGAAATACTTTAATTTCAATGCAGACGAAATTTCAAATTTTGCTGAAAGCAATTACTTAAGTTGCAAATAAGAATTTTATTTATTCAAAACATTTTTTAAATATACCACATTGATTTAACTTGTATTATTTTGATTTAAGTGAGCAATCTTTCAGAAATAACTTTTAAATAATTGTCTTTAAAATTATTTAACCAAGCGTAAAATATAAGATAAAAACTTTTCTTCTTATTATAAACGAAACAGCTTTTTCATTTTTATCTAAGCTTTTCAAAGGAATTAAAAAATTTTTCATAATTTCTGATAAACATGAAGCAAATTTTTGATTTACGAATTTCTCTCTCACGTTTTGTCAAGAATATTATTTTATTATTTTTAACTCCAATTTATAAAATAGCTTATTGCATTCTGGAAATTATGATATTTAAAAAAAACAAATATATTTTAATCTATTTGACGAAAACAGTTTTTTCTCTCATTGTCCCACTAAATAAAAAATAGTGTCTATGTATTCAATTTAACAGTATTTACAGTAATAAAAATAATAAATAAATGAAACAAAGTTGCCTTTTTTAAAAGTATTTTGCAGTTCTATTAATAAGTTTCCATTACTTGACGTAAAGTCAATCTATTTTTATTGAAGTTTCAACTTTTTTTTATCACAGCTGATCATTTAAAGGTAAAATAAACATCAGTTAGGCGAGTCAAACTGTCAAATAAATGATAAACTCATGATCAGCGAAATAATGATAATTGGGTTTGACTCCAGTTGGGGGTGCAGATATTTGTTGTGATGAAGAATTGCCTTTAAAAATGAAGATTCCACAAATGAATTAATTTTACTTAGTAAATTTGCTTAAGAGTATGAAGCTCTATTATTATGAACTGGCAACAAAAGTCTAATTACTTTGCTAACTTTTTTAACTAGTTATTATCTGAAACTATGTATAATTCAATTTTTTATCAACGGTTTGAAAAGTTCCACAATGTAAGTTTCGTAGTGATTGTGGATACTTTATTTCTCTTCTCCTCTTTCTGCATTTACAAAACTCAAATCATCTTGAAATCTTTTAACCGGAATAACAAAAAAAATATATTTAAAAGTTTTTACCTAATTTCTTTCAATTAAAATTCATAAAAATTAGTATAGATGCAAACATTGCAAATTTATGTCATTGAAATCCATTTTTAAAATGAAACTGATGGATAGATACCTTTTGCGCAAAGCAAAAAAAAAAAAAGTGCAATGAAGCAGTTATATAATTATTATAATTACCATACGTAAGTGTTACCATTAATTTTTTAACTATAACATAATAATAAAGAATTGCTTCATGGTATCATTTTTTCTAATTTTTAAAATGAATAAAAATTGAAAAATATGTTTATTTTCAGAAAATAAATGTCAACAGAATACTTATTCGTTGAATGACTCTACTAAGCAGCTCATACTAAAGTAAGTGTGGAAGGATATCTCAACGCTATATTTATTGTACAGTCTAATATTGTAAAAGTTAATTTTTATTATGGATATTAAGTCAAAATCTTGCATCTCAGTAAAACTAAAATAACATTTCATTACTGACAGTTGTATACCTTATCTTAGTATTTTGCAAGATTTTCTTCTTCCCTCACAAAGTCTAGACAAGCAATGCATTTTAGAGAGTTCACGCCAGGAAACACGGAATGTAGATCGATACAAGCATTTAAAAACATTTTTCTGGTTAAGGGACATTTCTTACTCACATTCTCTACCTTCTATTATTTCAATAATTTGTATTACAGTAACAAATAAATTGAATTAGTGACTGTATAATTTATCATTTTTAAAGAGGATTAGTCTATATTCGTCACAAGTATAATGGGAACAATATGAAAATTCGTTGGGATGATCTGCTTATTTTTTACACTAGTAAAATATATTCATTCTTTTTAAAGACAATTCACGAAATTCGCTGAGGGGGGGGGATTACTATATAATTTAAAATTTTTATATAGAGAGAGACTTAGCAATCATTTTAATGCAATTGATTTATTATTAAAAATACATGTAAGGGATCGAGTAAAACATTTCGTTGTAGTTTTACGTATGTTTCAAAAATAGAATATTCTTAAAAAAAACAATAATCTTGATTAAAAGAATAATAAATACATATTTTTAGAAGGAGTTATACATTTATTGCAATGAGTCACTAATTGAATCATTTTGTTAATATACGACAGGTTAAATCAGATGATATTTTTTATTTAGTTATGGGAATGATTTAATTTTGCAATAATTTATGAATTTTATGATATTTCCTAGAATTTATACATAATGTTTCAAGGATTACTTTTTAGAATTAGTAAAAAATATATAGCTTGCATAATCTATAAACCTGCAAATATTAGTTGGAAAATATTTTTATCTATTATATTAAAAAAGCAAAAATAAAAAAATGTTATTTTTACTTTTCATAATTAGAATTTATTATTCTCCAAAATATGAAACGTTAGATCTTAATTCCCCAGTTTGAATAAAATTTATATTGATTATGTTTAAATAATAACATTTTCATCACTTTTAAGCAAAATTTACATCAAAATCAGAACTGACAAAATACACATTAAAATATCTTTATCTTTTCTCAGTTTATCTCATATTATTTGAGTTAAAAAAATTTTTTTCTTTGTTTTATGTCTTTTCTAATGGATGTAATTAGAACATCGGAGTTATTAACATATGTGTCTACAAAAATATTCTGCATAAGTTTAATTTATGAATACATTTTTTAAAAAAAATTTCTTGCTTTTTATTCAATCAATTGCTCAAATACCAAGGAAAATGCGTAAAAAACTTCACATGAGCGAATAAAAATACTTAGATGTAAATAAATAAAATGAAATAAAAAGAGAAATTTTAATCTTTCTGAGGAAAAAGTGAAAGAATTTAAACGGGATGAAAAAATATATACACATATTCTATACTTAAGTTATTTTAAAATTAACTCTCGTTTACAATAAGATTATAAAATTGATTAAGTTCTTAAAGTATTAGTGGTTTATTTTTTAAACTGAAAATTATAAAAAAAATTATAAATCTTAAAATAACGAGTTTGCAAATAGAAAAATAAATCAAAACAGAAGAAAATAAGTGTTTTTTTTTATTTTAACTATAAAATAAAATTTCTTTGTTTCGACCGAAATTTTACAAATTTTCTCAATCTAACTCACTTTTTATAGAAGTTAAAATCATATTTTGAAGGATTTGTAAAATATATTTATTTCAACTATTTTTTTAGGATTAATGAATTTTCTTTTCTTGTTGTTTGTTAAATATTATTTAATTTGAAAATACTAATTTATTTGTGTAAAGCTAATAATTTGAAGTATGTTTTTAAGCTACATTTGAAAAGAAATTAGCAGCATAATTCTTTTGTTAGTTTAAATTGTCACAGTAAATTCTATTAAAATAAAAAGAAATCTAATCACTGAAATTATTCAGTGCATTTAGCTTTAATACAAAAATATTAGTTTTAAAACTTAATTGCTAAAAATTTCCCCTTCATTGTTTAGCCATTCCTTTTTTATCTGTACAATAAATGCATTAATATTTTCCAATACTATAACATATGTAACTCTACTGTAATAAAAAAGTCTTTAGTAAGTGAGAATGATTTAGATTGTTCCTATTCATTATGTAATTTTATTTTGATTTCTTGTCGAAAATGCGTGTTACGATGTTATGGTGAAGACTATCAGAATCCTTGATTATTTAAAACTCGGTGAAACATATTTTATCTTTTTTACTTCTACATTATTTCTAAAAACAATTTTAAACTCTATTTTATATAAATGGTATATATATATATTTCATAAAAAGCGATATTTTAATTTATAAATATATAGAGCTATTTTAAGGTATTTTTATTACTTTATAGATTTGAGAAATGTTACAAATAAGATAAGAGACAAAATAATATGAGCCTGTTGTTAAACCAAAATATAAGTTTTAAGCAAAATTCAAAAACATCACCTATAAACACCCGTTTACTTTATTCCATTCTCATAAAAATAATTCTTTCCATTAAAAAAATTTACTAGGAAGCAGAACAGATTTACGCTTAATATTTAAATGATTTCAAAGCTCCATTAAGAAAAAGGTGATAAAAATTAGATAAATATTCGTAATATTTATATTGGTTAAAAAAGAATGTATTGTACAGCCATTTCATTGTTATTTGTTTTGTGAAAATGTGCTTTTTTCCTATTATAGAAGTTTTATAGAAACGAAATATTCTTATAATATTCTTCTGTCGAAAATCAGTTATTTGCTTGTATGATTTTCCTTTTATCGTGCTTTGAATCCATTTGTTTCAAAGATATAAGAAGATACGATTAACTTCCCGAGTAAGATAAGCTATGAAGAAAGGTTTTTTTCTTGGTGAGAAACGGAGTAAAGCCACTTTTATAGTCACGACCTTAGAAGGTATTGCATTAAAAGCTTATCACCTTTCAAAACAATCGTATTCAAACAGCTCGGCTTATCTTAAGATTGACAGTGCGTTGAATTTAAATAGAAATTTCGTGAATATTCACTTGTCATACATTTTCGAACACAGCGAGAACATATTGGCTTGAAATAATTTCTAGCTTTGTTGACATTGATAATTCAAAGAGCGAAGAATATATTTTAGTTCTTATGTTTTAAGCATACTGTGAATGTACCAATGAAAGAGTCTGTAATTGTTCTACATATGAGTTCTGTAACTGAATTTAAACTATGTTTCAATTGTTTTTCACAGAGTTATTAAAAATACTTAATAAATGGTCAAAATAGTTTTGCTTTTATGTTGAAAGTGTATGGTAAATTACTTAAACATGTCCGAATGTTGATTGATTTTGTTGTTTATGATTATGTTTCCAATAACAGCTTGAGGCTTTGTTTTGTACTTTATCAAATACAATTTCAAAGTTAATCTTATACAAGGTAATCTCACATAGAATTTTTTAATGTGAGTCATTTTAATATTAAAAATATAATTCACGTAAATTTTAAAGACTCTTACTTCTTCCAGTAAATACATATTTAATTACTTGATAACAATGCGAAAATTAATGCGATTCAAATGTTTAATTCGAATGAAAAATAATTTCCCATTTATTTTGAGGGGATTGGGAAAGGCCAAAAATTATCAGCAACTTCAAGTTGAATAATTGAAGCTCTGAATAATTATTCGCAATTGTTATGGCTTGGAACACCATCTTTAAATAAGGTGTCTTGATTGAAAATTGTATTAGCTCTCATAAATAAATAATGAAAAGTAAAATAAAAAAACCAATCCAGATTTTAAGACACTGCTTCAGTTTCTCGGGTTAATTTAAAATGCTACGACTACTGCGGTGTACTTTATCATGTAAAATAATTCCCCCCTATTTTATGACCTTTCTAAAATAGGGGGTAAATATTTTATAAGATATCCCATTAAGATATATTTTTAAGTAAACATGATTAAGATATTAAAATATAAATTCGTTTGCATATACATTCTGAATCCGAAATCACCAGTAGTTTGACTGCCCAGATTTCAACCAACAGAATCTTCTTAGCAATATATATATATATATATATATATATATATATATATATATATATATATATATATATATATATATATATATATATACTGTAGCGATATATATATACCTGTTGGACAACATTTGTTAAATAAAAGCTCTAATTAATAAAATGAGATCAATATTTCATATTTTAACTCTTCTACAACGCCAGCGGAAATTTTTCTATCATTTCCGGGTTATACATTAGCTATAAATAACAAATGTAAGCTTCATTCGTTTCAGACTGTTATTTATTATACAACTACAACATTTCTTACAACAACTATTATCAAATTGCTTTCAAATTTTTAAAATATTTCCCTTTCATTAGTTTTATAAGATTTTGCTTACATTTTTCAACTGTTCTCAGTAAAATATTTTAAAAATTAAAAATTCATTTCATATCAAATCATAGTCCTATATACCATAATTCATAATTTTATCTTAAAGTTAAGAAGATGAAAAAATAAGAAAGATATGAAAGTACGAGTAAACATTATCTTAGAGGTAGCCCCGCATGTGAATACCTATTAATACGCATAAGCCTTCACATTCAATACTTTTCATAAAAATAATATTATAACTGGCTTATATTTCTTACTCATGGTCTCATACATGTCTACTATAACATGAAAACAGCAACTTCGAAATAAAAGTAATTGCTTCTATTGAGAGGTAAAGCATTAAATCACGCCATTGCTGATGAAGAAAAATGACTGTTAGGCGACATACCTCTGATTGCTTGGAAGCAAACAAATAATAAAATGAACAATCAAATCATCCATAAAGTGCTTGAGTGCAATTATCTAGAGAGTCTTAATAGTAGGCCATCAAGTATCATTAGATTCCTTTTTTTTTTTCCTTTACGTTACGAATTTACCTAAGTGAATGCAACTTGTTGCTTAATCTCAAAAGTTACACTTAAAAATATTTAGCATTTTAAGTTAAATAAGTTTTACTTAAATTATTACAGATAAATATTTTTTCAAAAAATCTTAATTAAGGTAAATTTAATTTTAACAGGCAAATTATTTTAAAATTGCTACTTACAAATTTAAAGTATCAAAAGACTGAGACAATGAATTTATCCCATTAAACTATTTAATCATTTGTTTACTTAAGGATCATTATGATGAATGGCGTGGTAGCTTAAATAATTCTATTCAATGAAACTAGCTCATTTGCTTTCAAACTTTATCAGAAAAGTATACTAGTCATCAGTGCTTGAAAGTCTGATTTAAATCCTGTAGATATAATAAAGGATCACAATATACCACTTCATAAAAAATTTCAATAAAGCACTTCCTAGTTATGAAAAGTTTTAGATAAAATAAATGAACTGTAGTTGTTACCAAAACAATGACCCTAAATATACTTTTCTACTTACATTTGTGATTACATTCATTTCCTATCTTCCCCGAATTTTATGTTCACTTTATGGAAATCTTTTAAACCTTATACAGAAAATCAATTCTTTTGAAAATTATCTCCTGTCGAGCATGAATGTTTTCTCTTCAAAGTTGATTTATAGGAACAATAATCAAGCTTATCTAAGCTCTTGACAGTTTATGTGAAAGCATATAAAGTTTCATAATTCTTTTTGAAAATTCCCTAAAATTATTTCAGTTTGACTTAAAATAAGAGAAAAAAAATTAATGTTTATTTTTATAACTTTTCAAAAGTATACTTAAATAAAGAATATATTTTTATTTAAATGACAAAAATAATCCAAGTAAGTCTTTATTCTTTTGTTAAAAAACATACCGTTTAACTTTCGACAAAAATAAATAAAAGTAATTTAAACGCAAAAATACATTAAAAAGTAACTGTATTTAAGAAATTAAAAAATATTAAAAAATTGTTTTAAAAGTTAAATAAATATTATAAAGAAATAAATTTTAATAATATATTCTTCTATATAGTCATTATTTTCAAATGTATAATTAATTCAAAAAATAGCAAATAATTCAAAAATGTCTGATTTTGAAGACCTAATAAGAAAACTTATATTAATGTAATATGTGTTATCAATTTGCTTCTAAAATAGTCTCTTTTACATCTTTAATAATCAAGCATTAAATAAAACTCTTAAACTATTTTATTATAAAAATCCATCTGGTTTATTTCACAAATATATATATACAACTTTCTTATATAAATTCGTAAAATTTAACATCATATAATTATTTTATTTTAAACATATAAGAGAATACTTGTTTTATCCCATAAATATTTTAGCCTCTTTTATGCACACATTATATGACGACAGTTTTAAATTTGTTAAAATAATTTTAAAAATAGAAAGCATATTAAGTGCACAGATTTTTTTTGAATTTATAAATTCAGTTAACCAATGGAAACTTTATTTAGATATTTTTTATAATATCGAATGTATTATATGTTCATAAATTATATTCTCAGGATGTGTTTAAAATTCTGCTATAAGAACTAGCATTTTCAAACTAAAAGGAACTAGTACAGAATAACACATGTGTATTAAAAAATACACGAAGCTTGTAGACTAGTTTGTGAATTAAGCATTTTAATATTTTAAATATTAATCAGCTCTTAGAGAGAGGAATCATAATTTTATTGTCTTTGTATATAATATTTGTTTTAATTTATGTCCATAGGATAAAAATATTTTTCATAAAGCTCCTCAGCCAAAATCAATTTTGATATTCAAGTTTTAATTTCTGAGTCCTTGTTGCTTCTAACAATAATGAGAATTTTAAAAAAGAAGTTTCAACTATTAGGTTAAAAAATTACTATAATTGTAAAGAATAAACATTTCGTATGACACTATTTCCACTTTGTTCGAAGTATAGTAGCTGTTTCAATTATTTTAGAAAAAATAACTTTCTGCAATTAATATTTAAAACGCTTCCATCTATGCATCTATTTCCATAATTTTTCCATAAATATTTGACACAATTTGTTATTGTTGATCAAAACCGATCACTGTTATTGTGTCTGCTTCTGAAGAGTATTTTCTACTATTATTTTGTCCATTCGATGCTAACGTAATTGAAAAATGCAATTAGCATTTTAAGTTAAATATATGTAAAGACTTGAAAATATTTTTAATCATGTATTCCGTTAAAAATAAAACAGTTCCTAATTTTAATATAATCTTAAGAGCAATATGACATTATTTATGAGTAACTTATTATAAGTAGGATATATTTAATTTTTAAAGTTATTTTAATACCTTTAAGAGAATGAAAAAAGATTTCAAATTTATGTTAAAAAATTAGAATAAATTATGATCCTTAAATTAAAAAATATACTTTAGTAACTCGTGAATGCTGTTTGAAAATCAAAATATTTTTATGGATTGATATTCATGTGTTTAAAAAGTAATACTCAAAATTCATGTTACAATGTTTTAAAATAATAATCAAAGTTTAAAATTCTTTTTTTAATCAGTCTTTTTTTTGTTTTGCTCGTATGTTAAGTTTAATTAAAATTTGCTGACTGTGGCAAAAAATGTCTTTTGTTATCATTTATGAAGCTACTAGAATAACTTTTTTTTATATCCAAATTAAATTTCCAACCAGAAACATTTCATTATGTTTTATGATTAGTAGCAGCTTAAATTAAGCAAATGTAAATGAGAATTAAATAAAATTTTGACTTATTTCACCTTTTTACGTTTATGAAAATACACATTGGTGAGTTTTAAAAATTAATACCTTTGTATTAGGGAGGATTTTATATTAAATTTTTATAATGAAAAAAATTAATGTTGAGTAATGTAAGTTTGTCTTTTAAATTAATTTTACAAAAAAACATTCAGGATTTTTCTACAAAGAATATTAATAATCTATAAATCAAATGAATATTCATAGTTAATTCTATGTGTATCAAAATATAAAATAAAAAATTATGTAAATTGCAATAAGGTATGTTGGTACAATATAGTAAAATCACAACCCGTAACAACATTCAATAAAAAGAGACATTTCTTTTTAAAATATTTTACATATAGAATGATATTTTATTTCTATATAATATACTTAGTATATAAAATAAAATATGATATATTAAATATTATTTAGAATCTACTATATTTGATTAATATAAATTAATTTTAACTATTTGTAACAAAAAGTTGTTATACTTAATTATTAATACAGTTATTTAGTAATCATTATCACAATAATATAAAAATTAAAATAATTTGCATACTATCAATTTACATCCATTATTGAATTTTCGATTTCTGTATAAAATTTAACAAAAATTACTTGTACATCACCTGCCTCTTTTTACGATTTTTCTAGTCATAACTTGTTGTGACGGGGAAAAATCTTATAAATTAATCTCAGAGCCTTTGTAGATGTATGAATGGGAATCCGTTTTAATATTTGTTTTAGCATGCCATATTGGTTGTCAAACGGCTAGCTTTCGTTCAACAGTTCTTGAGTTCGAATTTTAGCTTGAGTGCAGATGTTTGCAGTGGTTCGGAATCCACTTCAAACTGTAGTTTCCGGTTTAATTAACCCTCATGAAACAAATTACAGTTAGAAGGCAACTGAATCAACCCTACTAACATGTTAGAATAACTTGAAATCATTACTAAACTGTTTCTGACGCACTTCCAAAAAAAGATTTCTGTGAAGTTTGGATGAGTAGGCTTGATGCGTTAAATTCTGAAAACGTAAATTTTTTTCTTTTAGGTAAATTTTAAAATAAAATTGCAAAATTCGAATAAAATTTTTTACCAATTTCATCTTTGTGTGCATTCTTATAATTGTATTGGAAAGGTATTGATTTATGTGTTTCCAATGTAATATATATATTATCTTTTTAATGATATCTTAAGATTTTTTTCAAAATTTGAAATCTTTGTATTTCTTTTGTATGTATTTCTTTAAATTTATGCATTTTAAAATGTATTTCTTTAAATTTATGCATTTTATTTAGCAAAATTGTTTACACAATTCTAAATTTAATGATGATAGTAATAATTATTTATTCAACTTTACATATTTCTAATTTTTATTAATACTAGTTTTAAATCTAAAAATACTTGATTTTTTATTTTTAAAAATTAACATGTCACAATTTTTTAAATACAAATATTATTATTAATTTATTTATTAAGTACGTTATAACTTATTGGACAATTTCTTTACACAAATTCAGAAATTAATAATTATTTAATTTAAAAAGATTAACAAGTGGCATATACATATTTATCAAGAAATTAAAATTAATATATATTTTTTCTCACATGCACTTACAAAGCATGTTAAAATATTTTTTATAATATAAGACCCTTTTTTATTTTGAAATTCTAAAAATAACTTAACAAGCAAAATATTTTAAGTAAAACTTCTGGTTAAAAAAGATTATATTTAAGCTTTTCCTTACAATTAAATCTCCCCTTTTACCTTTCCAGGATAAGTTATGTCCAGATGCCTACTTTATTAAATAACTGTGTCAGAAGGTGAGACATGTAAGTTAGTAAGACAATTTTTGGATTAAGCCTTTTCAAGGAAAGATGGTAATACCATTTATCACCTTAAATAATACAATATTACAGCTTTTGATCGTAGATTACTCGATTGATTGATTTTCGTAGTTATCGATATTTTCCGCTGTTCAAAAAATATTACGGGTTCCACATGACAAATGAGATCTACGCAAAGTGTTGCTCAGAGAATATTCGCCGGAAATATTTTTAACGATGGAAGAACTACTGTCGATCGATAAGAGACTCATTTTTATTCCAACTTTATATGAAAGCGTTATATTTCGAATTTGGGTGAAAAAGCTATTTTCGAGTAAAAGAAATGTGGGATTTATGTGCCGATTTAAACAGAGTTCTGTTTTCAAAGTTTAGTTTTTGTTCCTTATTTATTACATTATTTCTCTCATTAACAATACAGAGATAAAATAATTAAAAAGAAGTCTATTGAACGCAACAAAATAAAAAAAATACATTTTTTAAGTTAAATGAATTAGTAAAAATCGAATTTAATGCTGCTGTTGAACACCACTTAATGAGCGTTTATTGAGAAAAGAATAGCGAGTCGAGACTAAGCTTAAGATCGTTTGAAAAAACGTGTAACATAAAAGTGTTGCATTATAAAAGCTTGACTCAAATTGTTTCTGAGTGAGAGAAACTTCGTTTTATAAATGAACAGCCAAGATTTCTTTGTAGTATTTCATAAAATTTCGATAGCACAATAATTATATATTATTTTCAGTTTTAAATGTTGAATATTTTCTTTACAACACACAGAAACATTTAACTTCAAATTCAAGTAACCACGTAATGTAATTCTTTGAAACTGTACATAATTATTAATGAACTTTATTAATCCTCAATGATATGAGATAATAGGGATAATAAATTTTAAACATTTGAAAATATTTTACTAAAATTTCTTTCCAAACACTACATTCTTTGTCATAAGATCAAATCTTACGGAAAATAATAAATACTGAATTAAGTTAACAGTCAAAAATCAATCACAAATAATTTCTGCGTCTTTTATTCACTTGCTATTAACAAATTTAATAATCATTGAAATCTTTGAAATTGGCTCAATAATAGATGTTTGCTTTAAGAATGAACTGATATTCTTTAAAAAAATATTATCCATTGTTAGTTCAAAAAGAATTTTATTTTAGAATGTATATTCACATTCATAAATAATGTTGAATAAAATTAATTTGAAAAATTATTATTTAAATAAATTTTTTTTGATTTCTGCTGCTATAATGAATGTATGTAAAACTCATAAAAATTTAATGTGCGATTTAGCTAACGTATTTTAAATTTTATTAAATATATCGTGTTATGTGTGTGTTTCTCTATTTAGTACTTAAAACTCACTAGATGTAAAGTGATGTGAACGTTATTTATCTAGTTTATTACATATTTTATTTTGTTTTAAAAAGTAATAATTAACTTAATTTTTATTTAAATGTTTACCGATGAATATGAAATACTGGAAAATTATACTCATATATATAAATATGTGTGTGCGCATATAATATATATATATGAATGTATTATTATATTAATGTATATATATAAATGTATTATTATATTAATGTATATATATAAATTTAGAAAAATAGCTTTAGTTTTGTATATATATATATATATGTGTGTGTGTGTGTGTGTGTGTGTGTGTGTGTGTGTGTGTGTGTGTGTGTGTGTGTGTGTGTGTGTGTGTGTGTGTGTGTGTGTGTGTGTGTGTGTGTGTGTGTGTGTGTGTGTGTGTGTGTGTGTGTGTGTGTAAATCTAGGAAATTACTCGATATAATCGTAAATGATTCTGTAAGTATTCAGTATTTAAATTTAGAATTTAATGCACATGTTCAAATGTTAATATGACTTGAAAATAAGAATAAATTTAATTTATAGCAAATTTATAACAACTTAAATTTTACTTTGCTCTCAGAATTTCAGTTCTTTCTAAAATGTAACTTTAGATTATATAAGTCCTTTAGCTTTTGTTCCTAACTGAAATTAGCGCCGGGCTTAAATAAGATTAATAAGCGATTTAATCGTAATTCGGACCAAAAAAATCTTAGATTAGTAAGCACGTCTCTAAAAGATTCCAGTGTAGCTCACAACTCAGCTTGAATTGTAAATTCGTCTTTGCTTGTAAAAGTAACTGTCTCGAGGGAAAAATTGTGTAAATCATCGCAAACCGCGTAATTATCATGATAGTTGGAAGTTGCGTGATTAACATTCATTATTTGTAATGTTAGCTTGAGTAAACAGATTTGAGAAGTAAGATGAGAAAAATTTAGAACATTGTCCAATAAGATTTTAAATCGTCTATAAAATTGTGTCTAAGCAACACGCTGACATTCTGAGTCCTCAGAAAATGGAAGAACCGTTTTCGGGAGCCCCTTTATGTTTTTTCTCCCTATCTATTTTCTAACTTTTCTCCGCATTTTACATAATAAACACCTTTAAGAAAATTTTCCTTGAGGAAAATGTATTTTCGTCATTTTACTAAACAGTGCTTCAATGACTGAGAATAAAGGTTATGATACTGTTCTTTGAATGTAGTACTTTTTCTATTTGAAGCTTTCCAAAAAGCGCATCAGAATGCAAAAATTTACTCTATGTGATTAAGTATTTGAAAATACCTCATTTTCTTAGATAAATCAAGTTGTTATTGATAGAACGCATTTCATTAATACAATCACATCAAATAATTATATTTAAGAAATGTATTAATGAATAAACAATCGACAATTTATTATTTTAAAATATCTATATGGTCATTAATAGTAAAAATTTTAAGCATGCTCCCGAAATTTCATGAATGAAGAATTTCAATGAAAAGTTTATTAATTAAAATAAATGTATAATAGAGAAAACGAGCAAAAAGACCCTTTAATAACCTCTGCTCAAACTACAAATATATACTCTCTCCTTAATTAGAAAAGCTATAAAATTATGCATACATGTGTCTGTGCGTGTAAATATTTTATCTAATAATATTTAGTTCCATCAAAATGGTATTGCTCATGGGTAGTCGTGTAATAAATTAATGCAAAACAAGAGTACATAGTCTTCTTATCGTTTGTGGAAATATATAAAAAGTGATATTTCGGCACTTTAAGGTAAATTTACTAGGCTAAAAATTATTGGCGAAAAAATTTTAGCTTATTATTTATTCCTTAATAGGGATTGAAGACTAATTTTCCAAAACTCGAAGAAATAATTCGACTGAATGAACTTGATGAATAATTTTTGATGTCTCTTCACATCACACATTTATTTTTGGTATTCAAAATTTGGTGAAGTAACAGCCAATTAAAAATCATTCTAATTTTACCTATACGATGCTATTTTAAATATAATAAATAATCATAATATTTTATTGTGCCTAGAATAGATTATTCAAAATCATGTGTAGCACATTATGCTCATAAAATATCATTATCAGTTGTATTAATTAATTGGCAGATTAATTTGAAGTCAAGATTTCTTTATAATTTCCAAGAAATAGTTACAACAAATGAGAAACGGTAACCTAACAAACACTATAATTTAAAGATCCTTGAAATTAAAGCTCTTATTTGGTCAGCTATTTTATTAATATAAAACAGAGACTCTTAAGTAATACTATAAAACAGCATTTTTGAAAGTGAAAATTATGAACCACTGACATTTCGAAAATTAGTAGATTTTGACATGCTATGAAACGATTATTCAATTAAGAAAGATTTTCATATTTTTATAATTCAATTGACCTATAGTTACTTACTAAATTTTTAGGATAATATATTTAAATACACTGGTAACTGTTATAATAAAATAGATATGTGTTAAGGAATGTTCAGTAATTGATAAAAAAAATTACAGTTTTTTATTTTCAGAAGGAAACTGAAGCAGATAGTTGAAAAATTTATTTATTCTTTAATGTAAATTGTGATGATGATATTTTTTTAAATAATTATTATATATGATGATTTTACTTAAAAATTACAGTTATTGTATTCATAAATTAATAACAAATTGAATAGAAAGTGACTTTCATTAACTGTTTGATAAAAAATATATAATCAAATACGAAATTAAAATATAAAAATAGTGATATTTATGTCTGATATATTAATCTTTGCATCATCATAATTTCATAACTTTGGGAATAGGGCACTTCGTGAATTATCAAAAAACTTAATGTGCATTTAGTGCATGACTATAATCAAAGATAACGTTTACTTTATGGTAAACAACATTATTTCGTTGTAAATTTTTACCCGAAGTGTAGGTGCAATAAAATGAACTTAAAATGAAGCTGCGAGATATTTCTATATTGGAAGCCCATCATCAAAATGTCACAGAAGACACTACTTCATTTTGCCAAACTTCATTGTCACCAGGGATGTCCCCTTTCGACTCTACTCTAGAGCTACTGTTACTGACATTTTTCGAGCGAGTTAATGATCAGAACTTCAAACTGTTACGATACGTCTAGATTAATGATGGCATTCCTTTTTTCATGAAAGTGCTTATAATTCATAAATTCAATTTTAATGATTCCCCGAGACTTCAAAGTAACATTAAAATATATGTTTTATAAAACTTTACTAAAATAGAAAAGAAAATTATATTGCAAATTTTGCATAAGTGTAATTATCAGAACAAGTTTAGGGTTGCCGGATTTTATCATGTATGTCCTTCAAATAATGTGTGTCTAATTTACTACTTGCCCTTATTTATTCCTAAAGAAAAACTGAACTTAACTTGTAAAATTGACTTATGCATGAAAAATATAGATTATACTTATGCTATCTAAATAACAATAAGAATTTTTATCGGAATGGAATTTTTAAAAACTTATTGACAGTAAGTTATGTTGAAAATTTCCCATTTTTGATTTCTCATTGTTGTTGGCGAAAAATCTTTCACCTTCCAGTTTGTATTATAATTAGAACACGATATTAGAATAATTCAATATAATACACTAATATTTTAAAGCCATATTATTTTCGAATTCATATCACTACGCTCAAATTATCATTCTAAAAGAGAATAATTTATTAGTTTCGAATAACTTGATAAATACAATAGAGATTTTAGATTTTGATTAATGTGTGTATGTGCATTTGTTATTATGTATCCATAAAGAGAAAAAAAATGGGAATTGTTCTGCATTTTCTAAAATTCCATTTTTATGTACAAGCATAGACTTCTGCATCTTAAAAAAATGATTTAAAAATAAAAAATATAATTGTAGAGTTCTTTTTCACTCATTCTTTCACCTGCCAGCAAATCTTTTCTGCGTGCCATTATTATATACACCAATAAAAATGTCGTGTTTCTTATTATAAATAAGAGAAAATAAGATTCCGAAATATTTGTTTCGATTACAAACATACAAATCAAAGTTTTAAATTTTGCGCTGTATACGCGCGTCAATATATGACATAAATTCATAAATATAGAGTTTTAAATTGTTATATAATTAATATAGGAGTTTTTGAAACTGTTTTAACTCAGTTTCTCATATTACTTCTTGAAAAATAAAATGATTTAAAACACAGTTATTTCATAAACTATTTTCAGTTAAAAAATTCCAACACGCATGTACTTAGCAGAAGTATTAATACTTCATTTTTATTACGCTCATGAAATAAGTGTATAAAGTTTTAACAATTATTTAATAATTATATTAATGCAAAATAACTCACGAAATATTTTTTTTAAATTCGCGCTTCATTTACAAATTCGGCAACACAAACTATTTGGATTATATTCCGAAAACGTTTGTTTATCAGGAAAAATCGTAATATAGAATATAATTAGAAATATATGTATTATACAGTTGCTTGAAAACAAAACTATTCATCAAGTCTTTTTAAGATTATTTTTAATTATTATCTGTGATAAGAAAATAAATATATGAAAGAAACTAAAAGGAATAATTTCTGAACTGCATGAGGATTATGGTATTCCATCTACTATTTCAGCATCTTTTTATGGTCATTTGTTATTTTGCTGTTTCACTAAATGTTTTCCAGAAGCTATTTTCGCACGACTTATTCTGAATTAAAGTAGATCTTAAAAGAAATTTATAATAATAAAAATCTTTTACAGAAAAAGTATCACTAAAAATCTTTTTTGACTGATTTCGGTAAAGTTTTAAAATTTTAAATTGTAGTTTGAAAAGTATGAGAACACATCCCAAACAAAATATTTCATTTAATTACTTTAATAAGTTAAAATTCAATGTTGTGAAATATTTTATTTAACAAGATTATCTTGTTTATCACAATTGAAAACAAATATTCTCAAAGTATAAAGGATAATCTGTAATTCTTCGGCATTTAATGGAAAAATAAGAGTTTACTTTTCTTTTTTACTTTCACATTAAAAGCAATTCATACAACCCAAATTATTTCGTTTTGATTTAAATTTATCAAAAATTGATTTCATAATATTAAATCAATATATATATATATATATATATATATATATATATATATATATATATATATATATATATATATATATATATATATATATATATATATATATATATATATATATATATATATATATATATATATATATATATATATATATATATTATGTGTGCGTGAATAGCAATTAGCTAAATTCCGAAATGTTTTTAGAAGGGCAAAATAATCAAAAAGCGATCATTTCAATAAAGGAAACCAAAATCTTTATATTTTCGATTAGTTTCCTACCTTCTTTGCTTAAAATCGAATTTTTTTTAAATAAAAAAATTTTTTACATTAAATGATAAAATCATACTTAATATTGAATTACTCGTTTCGATATCTCGTCAAAATTTAGGTTGAAACTGACCTTATCGTTAACTCCAAACTAAATCTCGCAAAACTGACATTAAGTAAGAAAATTCCGAAATTATCAATTCATAGAAAAAATTTTAAAAAAGAGTTGAATCTTGAATTAGAATGTTCTATAATTATGCCATCATTCTGTAATTATATTGAAAATATAAATAACTATTCTGTGAATTTTAGAATGAAACTTACTTTTAAATTACATTTAAGCTTACTTTTACTTACTTTTTCTCTATATGCTGTTTGATGTAAATCAGATTTTAATCAATATTTGCTCCCAAAACTATAAAATAGTATATCACAATGTGCATGTATGTTTTGCTAAATTACATTTGTGTAAGTGTGCAATAGAATTCCATTACATTGAAAGTAATAATAAATATTTTGCTTTACTAAAAAAATAAAAATTTCTAAGAACATTCAATCAGTTATATTAATTCTACCAGTTATATAAAACATTCAATCAGTTATACAAATTTTGTTTCTTATAATTAAGGATATACATATTATTAAAGAAATTTATGCAATCAATGAAAACATTGGCGAAATGAGGTTAGGAATTGGTCTAGGTTAAAATATTGATGCATAAAATGTATCCCTACACTTAGAATTTGAAATTGTGTCTGTAATTTGTAGAAAGCCAAATCATGGGATTTTTTTAATTTACATGCTATGATTTCACATATAAGTCTAGTTACGAAATGAAAGTTAATTGAAATTCTTAGTTATTCTACAAATAGATACAAACTGATTTCACACATAGACATAAAATAATTTGTGCTCAGTAACTTGTGAAATTGCTTTGGGGTTGTTCTTATTCTAAAATTGTACATTTGAAACAGAAGAAATCTAAATTTTGCATAATACTGTTCTGTAGTTCTAGAAACTAGTTTTAGTAATATTTGCAGTTTTGGAAATGGTCGTTTCGATGGACACATCACCACAATCTTAAGAAGAAAGATTCTTATGGCCATTAAAATAGCAACCTCTAACACAATAAAAAAAGAGAGCTTGTGTGGGGGGGAATTAATAAGAGGGGGGAGAGTCGTTTCCTAACACGGATTTGAAGAAAAAACTGACTGCTTCATCGAACCTTTTCCGGTTTTTTACTGCTGCTGAGATATTCTGCGTCCCATTTCCCTGCTTTTAATACATTTGCTTTTTTAGTATCTTTCTGTAAGTTTCTTTTATTGCGGGATCTGGTTGTAAAAGCTATATTCACTCCTGACAGTTATTAGATTACATGATGCCTTCAACTTTGGAAAACCGTTCACATGAAAGTGTGATGATTTACTTAAATATAGTACGCATAATGCTCATCATGAATGCAGAATTTCAATTTCAATTTTGCATCCTTTTATACAGTAAAAAAATAAAGATTTGGACTGAAAAAACTCAATTATCTCTTCTGAAAGGCTTTAAACTATTATTTATATTAACATTTTTTTATATTTGTTACAACTATTTTGTAAACTGAAAATAAGTGCTTTTAATGAGTTAAAATGTAAATTAATTTATTTGTTTTGAGAAAATGTTTTTGCTAGAAAATTATTCTCTTCATATAAATTTTTCAAGTTATTAAAAATTTTTAATTTAAAAAGAATATACATTCGGATTGTACTGAAAAAGAAAATAATAGAAACTACAAAAATACTCACACGTATTCAGAATTTTTTGCTTCATGTTGTCAGATTTTACAAATTTTTAACTTTAATTATTTTGTTTTAAAATACTGTTATTAAAAAATAAAGCACACAATTATATTTAGTGTATTTTTAATCTTCCATTTAGTTGGCTAATACATTGAGTGTATATCCCATAAATATATAATTTAAAAATCATTCCTAATACATATATAAATATAATAAGAGAAATTTTATTCATTTACTTTATCCCTAAGTTGAAAATTTGGTAAGAAAATATATTCGAGAAAAATACAATTTTATTTCAAGAGGGATAATTGCAATTAAAAAGATAAAACAAAGTATTATTTATTTAAATTTTTGTGCTTACAATATTTCTAAAAGTTAGTTTTAACTTTAGATTTGGTTTTATATTTTAAATTTTAAAATCATTTTACCATATCATTTATGGAATTAATAAATTAAATTACACATTTAATAATGTATTTTTAAACAATGATTTAATTTCATCAATTTTCTTGATTAAATTAATTTAGCTGCACCTTATTGACACAATATATAAAGCAATATTTTACAATCGGCTATGGAACTCTTATTTAAACTTTTGCTTAACGATAAATTAACCATTTCTACATCCAAATGAAAAAAATTAATTTCGTTTAATAATTCATCAGATAGCATTTCTTGAAATATGTCTTTAAAAAATTTAACATCATCTTACGTTTGCTCAAAATTATTGAATCAAAAAACTTGTGACAGTATTCAAAAATTGCTATGCTTACGTGAATATCAGGTAACAGAATTCCAGTGACAGTAAAGAGTGGGTGAAACATTTTAGACTGATTTTTAAAAAGTTTCTCTTATGCAGAATATTTTGAAAAATAAAAACTCCCAATGTATTGAGTTTAAAAATCGTGCTGACTGGGATGGAGCAGAAAGAGAATAAGACTACCAATTGCCGTCTGATCGTTCCATAAGTGTGTGAAGGAAGAGTATTTGGAAAGCAAACTGCGATCGAAAGCGATCTCGCGGATTTCAACTTGATAGACGGACATCCTACATAAAACGTGATCTGGCAATCCAAGTGTCCATACACTTAGGGAATCCCCTTCCAGAATCAATAAGCCAACTAGGCTTATCATAGAATTTGAGTCATGCTTTTCCTCTCAACCTTCTCTTCTTTCAAGATCGAGATTATTACTGTCTTATTTTTTTTTTATCTCAGAAGCTTAGTCGATAAATTAATCAGTAACTTTTGGAAGACGAGGCGATTTTTAAAGTCACTGCGAGTCGATAATCCACTTAAAGTTTCTGACTCTGAAAAGAAAATCTAGATCTTTTTTAACCAAAAGTTACCGAAAATACTGATTTCTATATTAAAGCAGAGCATAAAATTAATTTCGTGAACAACTTTAGTTCAATGTTTTAGCATTGGATCATTTGGCTTCAAACATTTTAGAAAACTAATTTCATCGTTTAGTCTCTCCAGTAAACAAATTTGCTTTGAAACCAAAAACGTGCAAAATTATTCAGTGAAGAAATATGATGAAATACAATGCAGAGAGATTCATTCTTTATAACCACATTTTGGAACACTAATGAGGAATTGAATTCCATTTTAATTACTTTTCGTTTAATTTGGTAAATTTCTATAGGTTTTGGTAGTTTCATTTAAAGAATAATTTTAGCAGTCATTTTATATTATGTTAAAAAAATATCGATGTAATATTTTTTAAATGTGATAAAAACTCATTTTTATACAACTTTTAAGGTATGATAATTTAAAAGCTCGTTGTAAGCAAATTAAATTTTTTTAATTAATGCTCAGTTAGAAACAAAATATTTTCATATGTGAGCTTAAGAGTAAATGGATGCTTAGTAAATATTAATTTTTTTTTATAAATTACGTTGGAGCGGGAAATGTTATAATTTACTTATTATCATATGATTGATGTAAAAGTTTTTCAACTCTAACAAAATTTTGGCTTCCGTTAACATGATAACAATTACCTTGAATTAATAAGTAATTTTTCAGTAATGAAGAAAAACTAATTATAAAATTGAAAAACATTTCATAGTTTTTATGTTATATTGGATGTAAATCATGGATCAAATTGAATTGTATTTGCATTAAACAAACTTATTTTCAAATATCAAAAATCTCTTTTTTCTATAAATATGTAATTATAAATAACTCTAAAAATTATACATAGTTAAAAAAAACTTATAAGTCAAAACTATAAAAAATTTCATTTTTTACCTTTTAAGATTTTACAAAATTTATAGATCAAAACAGAAAAAAAAATCCTGTAAAGTAATTAGTTCTCTATAACTGTCTGTTCGTTTTATAAATAAACATTTATATCTATCGCTAATGGTAGCATCTGGTTTTATTGCTTTCTTTACTTGATATTATTTATAAGACTAATTACAACATGTTGCATGACGTCATTAAAAATATTTTCCACAACATTCGACAAATTATTTATTTGCTGCATTCGATAATTTCTTGGAAATTTTCCAAATAAAAATAGAAAATCAGGAAACCTAAAAGATTGGAGAAATGCCTAGAGTTCATATATTCTTTACGTGCTTCTACTTTTCTAACCAGTGAGTTTATTTTCCATTACATATCATACATTCTTCAAAAACTGAAAAGGAAGTGGAATTCTTATTAGAGTTCTGTGTGTGACTGCCTTATAACTCAGATTTATAAGTAATTTCCCATTCTTTCGAAAGAGATAGCAGAATAGTTTATAGAAAGAATCATTTTCGAAAAACAATCTCTGTTAAAGGTTTTTTTTACAATAATTTCAAAAAAAAATGTATCACGCAATTTATTCGTAGAAAGAATTTGCGTGTATATTATTTTTACTCAGAATTTCATCATAAGTTCACATAAAGACAAATCAAAAATTGAAAAACACATTGTGCTTAATTTCCTTTTTACAAGGACTACAAACACGTTTCTAAAATGAAAAAAATTAATGAAAAATATTGGATACTCTAAAATTCCAGAAATCACAAGAGTATGTGCATTTGTAATTCTTGTATCCTTGTGAAATAGCAAACTAATTTTAAAATGCCAATATACAAATCAATAACTAAGTTATTACTAAATTATATATATCGTATACTTTTTTGAAATTTTTCTAACTATATCTTCCCATATTATTTTTTAAATATCGTATACTAATGATTAAAAAAATAAAAGATATTTAAAAATACTTTAATATATTAAATATGATAATTACTTCTGTAAGTTGTAAGACTGTTATTATCAAGAAAAATTTAATTGTTGAATCAATGATATTTAATACATTAAAAAAATTTTCAATGAAAGATTTGCAATATTTTCTTATATTCAATTGCTTGTTTAATTATAGAACTTGAAAGCATAACTATCCTGAAATTAACATAAATTACACTGTCTAATACGATTTTACATATTTAATTGAGATATTCTATAGTTATTATTAACAAACATTTTATTTAATTTCTTCATAACTATAAATTTTCATGTAAAATGAACAGTTAGTGAAAATAACATATATATATATATATATATTAATTTGTCAAAGACTCATAATATACTTTGATTTTAAAAAATATCAAAATATATTACAACTTTAGAATTTCTACTGTATATATTATAATGCATAATCAAAAGTATATATATTATACGAAAAGAAGAAGAAAATTTAAAATATAAACTTAAACAAAAAACACTAGAACAAAATTTAAGAATTTTTTATGAAAATCAATTTAGATACTACTACAAATATCTTAATTTTTCTTAAATTTCTAGAAAGTTATTTTAATTTAGTAATTACTTTTCGTATTATTAAAACTACAGTAATATAATCAAAGTTAGCAATTCTAAACTTAATGGCTCCTTCAAGATAATTATATTGATTTAAAATCATATGACATATACACCAATCGCTTAGCAATAATATATATACATAGAGAGAGAGAGAGAGATACATACATATGTATATATATCAGCTATTCTTACTTATCATTGATTTAACTTTTTTTAAAGTCTTAATTTGGATATAAAATCTATTTTTAAATTGGAAGATTTTCTTGATTATTTCATTAAATGATCAATATTTTGTATGAAATAAAAATAACATTCAAACATAACTCAGTTTGTAGAATTAAAATCTTAGAAAAGCATAAGAAATATAATTCAATCCATGCAAACATTCCTTATTTATTTCATAATATATCAAAAAAAAAAAGATTTTTTTATTGTCAGTGTTTTGTTAGTTAGCAATATGATTCAACCAAATTTAAATTAAAAAATCGCATAATGTAAAAAGTTTTTTAATGAGGAATATTACTTCCTATAACAAGCTTCATGTAGAAATATTTGATTAAAAATGTGTATTTGAGTGAAAAGTTAATTCATTTTCTGAGAAAGCAAAATATATTTTTAAATAGGCAGCTATAGCAATTAATTTATTTCTATTTTTGTAACATTAAAATTTAGTTTTTAAATTTTAGAAATTCACTTATCAACACTCTTTAAAAATTTATTTAAGACAAATCTATAAATATTTATATATAAACCAAAACCATTATCCTATAAATAAACAATTTAAAAATGCTGATTCTTTTAAAAATTTAATTTTAATTTGTTTTGAAATTCAATTATACTTTTTTAATGATATCAGTGGCTTATAATATTTTTTGATCCTCATATGTAATTCTCCTATTTATGAAATTTAATCCAAAATAAAACTTTTTATCAAATGTTTGACATTATTATGAGTATTTAATTAATTAAACTGCATACTAATGCAAAAACAAAAAAAATCTTTTATGAACAACATTAGTAAGATACTAATAAAATAAATCAAATAATAAAAAAAATTTCTAAAAATCATGTATTTCCAGATAGATATTTATCTTAAGACAAATAAATGCATTAAAATTTGTAGCTGATTATTTTCGTAAAGGCAGTGCTAAGTATTCACAAAACAAAAATTGTAAAACATTTTGTATTGGCAGATAATATAAGGATTTATTATTTTGTTGTACATGATGATAAATAATACATCATGATTAAAAGTCAAAAAAAGACATCCAATAAAAATATTTCAACTCATTCAAATCTTATCTATTTTGTATAAAATTTCCAAAATAGGTTTCCAATTTTAATTATAAAATAGTTAAATAATAGTTAATTGTGTCGTTGATATCGGTATTTCTCATTAATTATCACACAAGCCTAACAATGTTGCTACCTTTAATATTTATTTTTCTTATGAATAAATTTAAATTTAATATTTTAAAAATTTGGAATAAAATGCAATATTTTAATAAAGTAATGTAAAGACTAATATTAGTGTGTAGAAAACAGGTATTTCCTTAAGATGCTTTGATAATTGATAGATGAAAATCATTTTATGAAATGTAAAATAGTTTTTAAAGGGAATTGTCATGGATGAATGAATGAAATCAAACTAAAGTGAATAAATGAGATCAATGAGCAAATATATTCCTATGAATATTTTTTTCATATGTTGCAGTGCAATAATAGAAACTTTCAGTCGATTATTTTATAAATGCTTGCTCAAGATTTTAATTTTCTTAGATATTATTCTGAAATTTTAAAACTTCAGAAGAATTACAACTAATAAAAAATAGCTATGTGAATATAATAACTACTTAAGTAAACTTCAGTAGCTGTGGACAATTAAATTATGATTGTTATATATAAGAATTTTATAGAATTTCAATTTAATTAAACATATTCTTTTCTTATTTATTCGTTACGACTCTCTTTTATTTGTAAAATAAGATTAATAAATTCCAAAATTATAAAAAAAAAGTTTTTGAGTCATGAACAAAATAAAACTAACTCAAGAAAACTACATACAAACGTAGTAAAAATACGGATTAATGCTTCTGAAATGCCCTTAACTTCAATTTAAAGGCTCTTTCTATATCAATAAGTTTCTAATCCAACCTATTAGTGTCTGAATCAATAAAACAAAGTATTTAGATTACATTATCTTAAGATAAAACTCTTAGTGTTTTTATAATAGTAGCAAACAAAATGATGTTTTTGAATTTTAAATAAATTAAAATAATTTTCTAAAATAAAGATTTTATTCTTCAAAACATATTAATTACTACCATAAATAAAATTTTACTATAGCAAATTTTTCTTTTTTTTTAAACATTAAACTAAAGAAACTAAAGATTAAGTATGGACCATTAAGTTATTCAAAATATGATTCCGAAACAAGTATTTCCAGTTTTGCATTTTCAATTCACTGGAAGTATTTAAATTTCTATTTAAAGTATTTCCAGTTTTGAATTTCCGCAAGTTTAAATTCACTAAATTATTTTTCTAATGTTATAACTGATTATTTTTCTTGTCTTTGCGCCGTTTCTTAAAAATGATAAAAGAGTTTTATTCCTATTGTATGATTGAATATATTATTATAAGGACAATCACATTATATATATATATATATATATATATATATATATATATATATATATATATATATATATATATATATATATATATATATATATATATATATATATATATATATATATATATAAATTAATAAGCATGGTTAGTTATTCATAATATCACATATTTAGTTAATGAGGATTTCGATACTTTCTATTCATTTCTTTTCATATGCATAATTCTGTTCAATTTATTAGTCTATTCATTTTGTTATGAAGGAGCTCTCACGCTTGCTAAATAGGAACATTTAAAACAGTATATGATTTCGTTTAGAAATTTACAATAGAACTTCAAAATATTGATAGAACTTTATAAAGTATATTCTTAGTAGAGTTAATGCCTAGATTATATATATATATATATATATATATATATATATATATATATATATATATATATATATATATATATATATATATATATATATATTAAGCTTTTATGGTAAATTATAATAAAGTACAATTTTTCGAATTTTGATTAATATAAATAAATGATAAAAAATACTATGATAAAAGATATAGATACTATTTTTAATATTTTGTAAAACTATTACCTTTATTAATTAGAACAAATAAAAATATAGATGCTTCCTCAACAAACTATATATATATACATTTGTGTGTGTGTGTTGTGTGTTTCAGCAAATCATTTGGGAACAATTTGTATACATAGAACAATTTTCAGTTTATTTATCTCAAACTTGAAGAAGCAATATTTGTATACTCTATTTAAGATAAAATAAAAAGTCATCCTATATTCCTTAATATAAATAAATGGAATTTGATTTAAAATCAAAATAAAACGCCTGAACTATGCACTGCTGATTTCACCATTCTCTCGCACCAATAAAAGAAACTTTATTTTACATTATAAAATATTATTTCTATTGACGCAGAGCACAGAAGTAATACTAAGTTCTTAGAACTAAAGCTAAAATACATAGCATTAAGTTTATGTAAAACTATATGGTGTGGTATTATTATGTTAATAACAATACACATAAGACATTTTTTTAAAAAACATATTTTGATATGGCTTTCTTTTTTATATGCAATCTGTGAATTTTAAATTTGAAATAGCTAGTATTCAAAGATGAAATCTTTATCAAAAACTTCTGAAATACAAAAAAAAAATGTTTCTAAAAAAACATTATCAAGTCAATATTTCCTGTTAAACATTTGAGCATGATACAGTCTAAAAAATGTGTACATTTATATGTTACTCTGAGAACTGTATAACCATTCACTTTTTTGTTTTCTAGGGAAATTTCAAACTTTTTAATGATTCTAAATCAGGCAGATATCTCCCGTGGGCTATATTTCAATTGTCATAATTATTTCACTGATGTCCGCCTGATATCTAGAAGGATGTGGAGGAAAAGCTTTGTCTAAGGAGACTCCTTCTGAAGAGTCAGCATCGGAGTTGGGGAACAAAAGAAAGAGAGAAAAGAGCTTTACTTACGCAGGGCGTTATACCGTCGTATAATATTCTCCAGGAAAGTGTTCTGTGGAGCAACGAGTCCTCTCCGCCCCCCAGGCATCTTGACATCCCTCTTGCTCTCTTATCTAAGAGTCACCCTCCTCCCGTGTTCTAGTGCTATGCATCGCTACGCCTCTGGTGTCCTCTCTCTTCTTACATCCCACACGTGTCGAATCTTGCGATCCGACGCAGCGGCCATGCTGACAGTGAGATCGGCCTCCTTGTAATCCAATTAGAATACCGACTCGGGAGAAATTCCGGCACACGGACTGCTTCTCCGCCGGACCGCCAAGGTTTGCCGCAAAATTCACACTCCAGGCGCCAAAATTGCTCGCCAATTCCCCCAATTTCCACGACCTCTCCAATAAAAAAGGATGAGGGTGGTAGGGTTAGATACATCCTCTTTTGTTTTTGTTTCTTTATATTTCGAAGTAAATGTTATTTTTGCGTTTATTCAATTCCATAAAATAACAAGATATATATTTATTCTATGGGGAGATTAGCATAAAGTACTCTCGGTTTTTGAAGGTAAGGGTTGACAGATGCTTTAAAATGTAGAAATGGGATTATAGTGGAAAGATTGTTCATCAGGATTTTTTTTTTTTAAAAAAATATATTTCTTTTGACTGGAAACAATTTATTCTAATAGCAAACATGAGTCGTTTACATTAACTTGTACTTAAATATACTTTTGCTTAGAATTGTCAAAGTACCATAATTTACCATACGTATCAAGATTATACTTTGAAAAGAATGAAATGGACTTCATATAATTTAGGTAAAATAAATTTCCTTTTTATATATGATAGTTTTATCTACTTGTTTATTCATTTTCCTCAGCGATACTAATAATTTAATAAAATACATTTACACATCAAAATATTAACGCAAATTAAAAATATGATTGTGTTAATGATGTCTAAAAACTTAAAAACATATACAAATGCTTAAAGATTTCTAGAAGATATATTTGGAAGAAAAAATTATTTAATCAATAAATGAAAATTTAAAATCATATTAAAGTTTCGATTGTAATAACAGTATTAAATATAATAGCATTATGCAATAACTAATTGTTTTAATTAATCTATTTAAAAATTATTAATTAGAAAGACGAATTGTGTTTATATAAACATTTTCTTCATTTTGATATTTTTCAATGTGTTATAATACTGTCAGTTGGGATTCTTGCAAAATTCTTATATGATGATATATTTAAAGTTTTTATTTTCAGATTTTTTTTTAATTTCCCGCTTAATAATTTATTTAACGAAGCACAGTTATTTTTTAAAAAAAAATTTTCATTTCATGTAAATATAGAATTCAGTATGAGACTCTTACATTTAAATGCATTTTATTTGCTTTTTCATTGGCCCCTTTTTTATTGATATGATATATATCAGAAAATATTTGTAAAAAATGTTTATTAATTAACATATACCTTATAAATAATACATCAATATAAAATAAGATAAAAATTAATTTTTTTCTCGTAATGTCAGTCTGTAGCCATAAGACTTTAGGCTACACAATAAGATTTAGAAATATGTCGGAATTCAAAGTCACAAAATCAAGTGCAGTGCAAGTTGTCAGGTGATAAAAAGAGTGCACCGCAGTTTGCATTTCGAAATGTTGATCAGTCCTGTGCATAGGTTGTACACTATAAAGAAGGCCTTAAATTGCTCATCGCATTATTATTATTAGTATGCTTCCCATACTAGAAGCAAACAGGAATTTCAAACTGACTCAATAAAAGGAAACAAGGCCCATCAATATCCAATGCATTTTCTATCACTCTTCTCATTTATTACAATAGTTCAACGGACTTCTTTTCTGGAAATAAATAACCCCCAAAGATAAAAGAATTATCTAATCAATCCAATATGTGGAGGGATAATTCTCAGTACAACTTAAAATACAAGTATAATCACAGAAAAACATATTCAGCCTTTCTTCAGAGCAATGTAAGAACCATCATCAAAAGTGTTTAAGGCAAATTCAAATATTTTGATGGAAAATAATTGTATAAATAAATAATTTACATGTAAAAGCATATATTTATTTTCTTAAATGCTTCAATTAATTTTTCATACTTTCGCGTTAATGTATTATTAGTCTGTATAATTTGAATTTTAGCAAACAAGAAATCAGAATTCCTACTATTGTAAACATGTCAAATCTTTTTTTTACAGCATATATATATATATATATATATATATATAAATATATATATATATATATATATATATATATATATAGATAGATAGATAGATAGATAGATAGATAGATAGATAGATATAGATATATAAATGTAATTATAAATGTCAAATGAACTCAATCACAAAGTATACGTTTCAAAATATTTGTTAAAAAAACACATGTGATAGTATAAAACACTTTCCAAATTTAAACTTCAAATTATTTAAAGTTAGCTTTTAAGAAATCAGTAACATAAATTTATTTTTGATTATTTACTGAAGAATTATGTGTGCTAATTCAGATGCATAATTTTATTTTATTTTTGAAAAAAGGAAAACTGACAATTTGCATGTAATAAATATCATTCATTAAAAAGAGCCTACATATATAAAAATTTATATCTTATTTGTATATATATTTGTATAAGATTTTATTTGTGTGTGTATATATATATATATATATATATATATATATATATATATATATAGAGAGAGAGAGAGAGAGAGACATTCAGTTACAATCCCTATTCTAATTGAATACACAACGTGGAACTTACATCCACTGGCTTTCAACTTTTAATATTGTACATTAGTTGACTCAATTTCTTTAAAAGTCATTTCATTTTAAGAGATAAGACATAGTAATAAAAAAATCTTTCATCAAATGTATGACCGAAGTAAACTTAAGTTATAAAAATATTTCATAGGACTTACTTTATTATTATTACAAAGGTTTTTCATGTCAAATACGTCGTGTTGATTATATACTGCCCGACACTGAAAATGCAGCACCAAAGAATTATGTAAATTTTATGTTTATTACACGCACTTATTTTCAATAAATTGGCCACAAAATTATGCAAATTTCAGGGTATACGTATCTTGTCGAATAATACAATTGATGAGAAATGTTCTGCTCTCTAGTGAAGATATAAGGTGAAGAACTAGCACAATAGGTATATTTGCACCGTGATTTCTGTTTGGAAAATAATCATTGAAATAGTGTTCTTGTCACAAAGGACGCTTGTAATGGTAGAGAAGGCCAGGCCATCGTAGACGGATTCAGTTCCAGCTACAAAAGTAGTGTGCGAATGCCGGAGCTGGCGCAGTGATGTTTAGACCATAATGTGTGCCCATAAAAATCCCCCCCCCCTTTTAAAAACAATGGCTCGCAGCGCCACCATTAAATTTCTACCAACTTTTAAAAACAATGGTGTGGAAACCTACCATTAAATTTCCACCCCCTTTTAAAAAACAATGGTGTAAAAAAACCCCATTAAATTTCCACCCCCTTTTAAAAAAACAATGGGTGCCAACCTCCCCATAAATCTGAACCTACTTTTAGAAAGTAATGGCTCTCAAACCCCCATTAAAACCCCACCCACTTTTTGAAAGTAATGGTTCTCAACCCGCCATTAAATATTCACCCCCCTTTAAAAAACAATGGCTATAAAATTCCCATAAAAACCGCACTCACTTGTAGAAATTAATGGCTCTATTTTTATCCATTAAATTTCCACCCCCTTTTAAAAACAATGGTGTAAAAACCACCCACAGAAATCAACCCCACCCACTTTTAAAAGCAATCTACCCACTTTGAAAATATAATGGCTCCCATTCACAAAAGCGCAATAATTTATTTTCGAAAAAGTCGCTGAGACGGCAAGGGTTCAGTGAACACCCCCTTTTTCTCACGCCCCTTTTAAAAATATTTCTTAACCCCATATAATTAATTTTCTCAACTTTTAAAAATGTAATGGCAAACACTTGTCCATTAAAAATAAGCTTCCAACCCCCTGTTTTTAGAAGACATCTGGAACGCCCCCCCCTTCGGTGAGCACTCCCTTTTTCGCAGCCAAAAGGTAGAGAGATATTTCAAGTATTTAAAGACAACAAATATGTAAACAAAGAAATGGATAAAAAGAAAACCCATTTGATTAACGTGTGTACTCGCATCTCATTAATTTATAGCTTTCGAGCAGAACTTCAGAAGCTTCAATCAATGATACCCCCAAATGAAAAGGTCATTGAACACTTAGGAAATTTAGAAGAAAAGTTTCAAAAAATAATTGAGAGTCTTGATGAGAGCTGAAGAAAAATATTGTTTTATGAATACAAAATGTCCAAGTCTTTATCTTTTAATAGTTCGAAAACTATTAAAAAATATATTTCTATTTTTTCCCCGAGCACTATTGATTGAAAAATTTCAACGCAACCTCTTTGGGGAATTATTATTCAACAGGGCATTTCTTAAAAAGAATAGCAAAACGGCCCGCCAGGTCAGTGATACCAGAAGTCCAGTTCCAACAGCTGTTTACGAATTCTAGAACCGGAGTTCCAGCATCACTGACCTGACAAGCAGGGCCTGCATATATTATATTAAGGACAACACAAACACAACATCTAAATGGACATAGAGACCACAAGTCTCAACCCACCACTGATGTTTCGCTTCGTGGTTCGATCCATAAGTGAGCTTAACGCAAATAGCATTACACTGTTCACGAAAGCTGCTACCAAGCCGAGGCTGGGGATCGAAACCGCGATCTTACGGTTGCTAAGTTTAGACTTTGCCACGGAGCTACTGGGTACCCGACAGAAAGAGAACATCTAAGTAATATATACATGTCACCGAAGACGAAAAGACGCTGAAATATAGCTTTAAACAAGTCATTTTTCCCTCAGAGTTTGAAAATATCGAAGACTGCAATTTATCCGATTGAAAAGTATCGTCAAAAACACTTCAGAAATTAAAACGAAAAGAGGCGAAAAATTTTCTATACCAGATTCCGAGTCCAGTTCGTGCTGCCATCCAGTGGTAGTTAAAATTAAACGTCATTCAGACAGGGAAAAAAGAAAAACCCGTTTCTCTCACGACTCAATGTCGCAGCCTTTCCGCTTCCTCTTTTTATTCATTTAAAGAAATGAGAATAATAATAAACAGAAATGGAAAATACTTACGACTTATTCGGTGACATGATAGCGCTCTACGGGAGTGTGAACCGTAGAATGACTAGTTTAGCGAGGGTGTGTCAGAAGTTATTCTTATGTATAGAAGAAGAAGAAACTGAGAAATATCAAGAAATTCATTCCCTGATTTTAAAATATGTTATTCAAATGCATCAAATATTGCATGAAGAGAAGAACAAAAATGTTCGGAAAATGGGGTGTGATATTTTATCTAAACTGGGCAAATTTCTTTAGATTTAATGATTTTTAAAACCATTAAAATCAAATATCGAATTGAAACATTTGGGCTGGTTAGGACTTCCCGACATCCTTACTCCCCAAATACACAAAGAAAAGAGGTTTCAAATCATTGAGCTTTAAATAATCTGACGCCATTTTATCACATCTTTGTGGTAGCGATACGAGACAATCAGGCAATTCTACAACTACTCTATTTCCATATCTTGTGGTTACCTGTTTAATTTCAGTGACAGGATATTTTTCGTGGATGTTGAGATCCCTCATTTTCCTGAATGTCTTTGCTCCATCTTCTAATGAACAGAGTGCGTTTAATTTATTTAACAATTACATTTTGCGTTTATTATATGTGAAAAAAATTTTATTTCTTTAAATGCGAAAAATTATATACTTACCCACACTCATAGCTTTGATTTGTCTATTTTTTAATGATTCTATCTCTTCTATATTTAGTATGCCAAGAGGTATGTGAATAAGTGACCTATTCTCTAAGCGAATCAAAATTTTATCAGAATGGACTACAATATCAGAAATCAGGTATTCTCGGTCCAGTTCTTTATAAGTTCGAATACGTACAGAATTAAGTTTCTCCATTTATTTATGGAGCTAAAAAAATTCTAACTTTTCAATGTGTAAATAAGGTTTCAACTTACATTGTCCTCCTGTCAATACTGATAAAGTTAATACATCATTCTGTTTCCCATACACAAATAAAATGATTGATTCTTCATTGACACGTGTTTCCTTATCGAGAAGGACCTGTTTACCTTTTTCTAATCGTATCTTTGGTTTCTCATTCATGTTATCACATGCTATGAAAATTGTTACTTTCATATACATATCGAGTGGTAATTTTAAGTTTGAGTCTAAGAGTTTAGAAGTAAATCTATTAAAGGGGAAAGTTTTGAAACCACTTCCCGTAAATTGTATTCCTCTATCTGTAAAGGCACAGAATGTCTTAGTATCAACATAATATTTATTAGCACAATCTGTATCATATTGAGGTCTTTTCACACCCGAAATTCTTTGATTGTGAGCATAATAGTTTTTATTAATTTTATTCCATAGAATACAGTAATAATCAAGATGTTTTTAGTAACTACATCGTTTACATTCGCAGGCTCTTTCACATTTGACACCACTTTATTGTTAGCATCATAACAATCATCTTTTAAAATCAAAGCATTATTTTCAAAATATTGTTTGTTGACACCATCGTGACTAGCGCTCGGATCCGCAAGATGTGCGATTGCTCTATTTTTAGCATTATAAGCCTCCCCATGGAGCGTTAAAGCATTACTTTCAAAATATCGTCTATTCACCACATTTTTCTCAGATTCCGGATCTTTCACATTATTTATTGTTTTACCTTTCGCATCAAAATTTCCTTGAGGTGTGTGTAGTAAACTTATGTTTCGCAACTGGTCAACCACTGTATCTACATAATCTCTAGTTGTAGAATCAGACTTGTCAACTGGAGCTAAAAGATTGATAATTCTTTTTCCTTTTGCATCATATTGTTGATCATTTTCTGAAAGGACTAAACTTTTGTTTGACAAATCTCGAATGGATGACCTCAGATTCTTCCTACATCTGTCTACGTAAAATTTTGTAGTCACATCATTATTTTCTAAAGGTTCTCCAGCATTCCTTAATATCTTTTCCTCCATATCATAATTACCATCATGTGTCAGTTTAAACCCTATTCCTGGAATGCCAGGTGGCCCTTCTTTGAGTTCTTCCTCAAAAAGTGGATAGTATGCTGTCATTTCTTTATTTTAATATGAATAATTTCAATAGTCTTTCGACTATTAAAATTAAAATTCAGTTCCATTTATAGCTTTAATATTTTGATCATGGTAATATCTTGATTCTTTATGTTTAAGTAACACTTCTTGCGTTCTCGTAAGATGAAATAGAAGACATAATTCTTGGTGGTGTTGTTTCTCAATCGCCAGTTGAACTCTATAGTCAGGTTATTCGTGTCTGTATAATTTTCATGGTGAGCCAGGTTGAAGCAAATGATTGTATATAATTTACCAAAATTGGAATAATTGACCATGCACCCTGTTTCTGGTGTAAGGGTGTTGAGTCCAGACTCCAAAAGAACTGTGTATAGGCGATTGTAATCACCTTTCTCAAAATCCATCATGTAACTAACAGTTGGAACCCTTACATTATTAACCATCAACCAACATTCCATCATACCTAAGTTGTCGAATAACATGTTGTTCTCTTTCGCATTTTCATATCTTTCAGTGTATTGTGGTATGACGTACAAGGACAATACTTCGTCTGAAGTAGCATTTATGGAATAAGACCCGCTTGAATTCTTTAAGAAAATATTCGACTTTACAATGCTATGTTGGTTCCAGTTTATTTCAACAGGCTTATCTGATAATTTTAACTCATTAAATTTTGCAGCTGCTGAATTCTTAAATCTAACATAATGAAGCCAAAGTGATAAATCTTCCACAACAACTTTGTAATCCTTATTTTGCTCATCTGTATACAGCATGTTCTGACTATGATTTCTCTGAAACTCAAACTTGACTTGGAACCCTGTTATGACCTTTTTGTATTCATTGAAGAAATCAAATACATATTTTAACGGGATCCATATAGTGACAGTTTTGTTATTTTGAGTAAGTTCGCATTTCTTTTTAAATCCTTGATTGTGTTGTTTAAATCAAATATTTTATTCATTTATTATAAAAACAATTTTTTTTGTCTTAATTTAATAGCTATATGGCTATTAAATCAAAATTCACAGAAATTTCAGTCCAGCCCCATGTTTTTTCTTCTTTGAAAATATTTCATTCAGCTTATCATGGACAAACTGTTTGGCTAACGCAGAGGGATTCTGTAAAAAAGCATCTGAAAAGATCCCTCTTCCTTGTATCTTCTTGCTCTTCCTTCGAAGTCTATGTTTATTCATTTCTTTATTTAGAGGGCAATAAAATTGTATTGTACTTCTTGCTTATTGAGGGGAATTAAATCACCTCTATGGTTCGTTATTCTCATTCTGATTCTGTGAACACTCTCCATCCGGACAGGAAAGAATAGAGGTTTTTCAAATGATTTTATGATTTGACTGCCGGGACGATTAACATTCGTAAAGGAATAGATTACGTTTGAAGAGTGAAAGCCGTTAATGTAGGCTCCCTCCGCGACATCACAGTGTATATAAATGTTATCATTCCCACCGGATAAGTCGGCAATGTACTTTCCTACTTGTTCAGACTCTTCGTATATTTCAGGTTCGAACCCTAATAGTTTGTGCAGGTTTTTGCATTTTGTTAAATCGATCTTATACCCATCTTTTAACTTGATGGCTATTCTTTGTCGTTCCTCGACTATACCAAATAGAATTGGTGGATCGTTCCCAAAAAATTTCAGCATGTAACGGTTCAACCCTTTAACGGTATAATTTCCATCTGGGAGCGATAGATCAAACCACTGATGTCCATCATAGTATGAAAAGGTCTCATCTTTAATGTTATCCCAAGAAACGTACATTGAAAAGGACTGAAGAGCGATCTGCTTAAACCTAAATGGTCTGGAATATTCAATTGTAAAGTCTTCTGACTTTTCAGAGTTTTTCGAATCTAATATTAATAACACCATTTATTTATAGAGAACATTTTTTTCATTATAGTCACTAGGTTCTTGGGTAAAGGAATACAGAACATCTTCAACAGATTTACCTTTGTTTCTTTCATTAATATACTTCATGCAAAAGTAGCCACATTTGACGGAGGCTGGGTGTTGTAAAAAGCTTGAGTTATACCCTATTTTTTTCCCAGAACTTTGTAGATATTTCTTTATACTGGTGGGAATTTTGTAAATATGTTCTCCAAACGGATCAAAATATTCGACGAAATTGTTATTAGGATCGTTATAGTAACCTACTCAATGTGTACCAGGTCCTGTAGCTATGTCCAAATTAATAATGCCGTTCTCAAATCGTCTCATTTTTTTAGGTAACAGATCCGAAGTAAAGACACCCCTAAACCCTTTTTCTTGCTTCATATTGTCTTCAATCACTTCGTTGGATATTCCCAGTTTTGATAGACTCCCTTTCCACGGGGCTTTTTTTGAGCACAACCTGATCCTGAAATTTTATCCAAAGCTTTCTTTGCTCCCCATCCAGCTGCCCCACTTGCAGCACCTAAAGCCAACGCATTAGCTCCGGCAATTAAGGCCGGTAAAAAGGGAGCTAGAAAGGCTAAAAACCCACCCGTTTTCTTGAGCTGCGACTTGCTGATAGTAATTCTCTTTCCCTTCCCGATTTGAGCTATTTGTGTTTGAGTTAAGTACATGTCATAGTTAGATGGTTTTGTCCTGTCTATTTGTAGGGAAACTTCTTCTCCTTTCTGGTATGCAGATTTTAATTTAGCAATCTGATGATCACTTAAGTGTATTTTAGTTTTTACGTAGTTACTCATTTATTTAATAAGAAATTTTTATAGTATTCTTTTACTTGCTCGTTGTTTAGAGTTCCTTCTCTTAATAATGCATTCAGTAGATCGACGATTTGAGTATGTAACTTTTTACTCTTGGATCCATTGCAAACTTTATCGGTGAATCGAGCCAAAATTTCTAATTTGTCTTCCACTCCTTTACCGAGGTATATTTCCTTTCTTTGTAAGTCCCTCAGTCGCTCTCGATAATCTTCTAATGTAATCATATGTTCCCTTAAATAATCAGCTTTAGATAATAGTCTATCTTCTCTTTCCTCATCTTTTTTGGTCATTCGAGCTATCTGACTCATAAGGTTTCCTTTTTGACGAGCAAACTTTAAGTGTGTACTCTTTACTCTATTGATAACATCTTGTAGAGCATCCTTGGATTCGTTGTACAACTTTGAGGGTCTTGGAAAGTTATTTTTCTCTAAAAACTCTACATCCAAATCTTTATCAAAATAGAAGATATCCGGAGTCGCTGGAGATGGTTCAATCGCAAGAGGAATCTTATCAACAGCATCTTTTAAAGCCTTAAAATGTTCTTTTCTAGTAACATCTTGTTGGTGAAATTTCTCGGTTACAGGCTGGTGAAATTCAGACAAAGTTTTCTGGAAACCTAATTTTTGTTCCAGATTTTGTTCGTTGTTCTTTCTAATTTCCGCCTGAATCTTAAACACTTTCAGGTCATTCTTAACTTCTTCTCTTAGCTTCTTGTTTCGCTCTTTTTGTAAAGCATTCCTTTATTAATAAGCGAAATATTTTTTACTGCAAGCAAATTATTTTTTACTGAGAGCAAATTATGTTTTTACTGACAGCAAATTTTTTTTCAACATTAAATAAAGATGATTGCATTTGAAGATTATACAGAGCCAGAAGAATTAGCCAATGAAAATCAGCATTATTTATTACCGAAACACCCTTTCAGACTTCTGATCGCTGGAGCTTCGGGTACTGGTAAAACGAATTTATTGCTGAATTTTATTTATGATTATCTCGAGTTTGATAACTTGTTCATTTGCGCTAAAGATATGTTTGAATCCAAGTACACTAAACTGAAAGAAAAGTACACTATGTTTGATGGTGTGGATATTAAAGACGTATTAGCAAAGTATCCCAAAAAGAAGAAGAAAATTTTGCTCGAGTTATATGAAAAATACGGCAAGAAAGAAACCGTATTCTCCTCTGATACAAAAGACTTTATTATTACAGTGGACGATCTGGACCCCTCTTGCAAAAATGTTGTTGTCTTTGATGACTATGTGACAGAGAAAGACCAGAAGAGTATAGAATATTTCTTCATCAGAGGTAGGAAGAAGAATGCTTCAATCATTTACCTCTCTCAATCCTATTACAGAACGCCCATTGTCATCAGGAGAAACTGTAACTATTTAATATTTTTCAACCTCCAGCAGAGGGAGATTCAGCAGATTATAAGAGAGGTAGATGGCAGTTTGACGAAAGAAGAGTTCAATCGATTGTACAAAAAGTGCATGCAACAACCATATGATTTTTTTATGCTTGATTTAGTGAATCCGTCCTTGAGATATCGGAAAAAATATTTCATCCCTATAAATAAAGATGGAAGAATACTTACGGAAGAAAATTTACGTGTATAGAAAGAGCTACCACCATTATCATAAGATAAAATTTTCGCTATGCATTACAAAGTTCCTCTGCAGTTCATTGGGTTTATCCGCTTTTGCGATGGTACCCTTAGCCGCTCTGAGCTTAAGTGCCGGTATAGTTGAAGTTATCGAAAAGTCCCTGAATATCGTGGAAAGGAACGAAGAGTATAAGCAATCATACAAGTTTTATAAACAACTGTTGAATTCTTTCAAATCAAATGAATTAACAGAAGAAGAGGTGTACAGTAGAGAGGATGATTTTATTAACAATTCAGTTTACTTACCCAGAGAAAAATACATGAAACAAACCCAGCTTAACGGCTATGAATATGTGTGTAAATAATTTTTTACATATAAATAAATGAAGAAAGGAAAAGGAGTTATTAATTCTGCAATTAACAATTTACCGTTTGAAATGCATCTGCCTGGTCACCAATTTACAGGGCCAGGTACTCAATTGCTCAGAGGTAAAACGAGATTAAATCCAGATTTAACATACAAAGAATGGAGTAAGCCCATTAATGGAGTCGATGAGGCAGCCTATAAACATGATTTGTATTACCTAAAAAACAAAGATACCGAAACAAGAAACAAGGTGTGCGACTCAGACATGATAAAAGAGCTTGAGGATATTCCCAATCCAACTCTCAGTGAAAGGTTAGATAGAGCTGTTGTGAAGACAATTATCAAAGCAAAGAAGACATTTGGAATGGGCTCAAAAATATACTGCCTAAAATGTAAAACCCACACTGAAACGAAAGACGTACAGCACGCTGCCTCTAAGAACGGCAGACCTATGATAAAAGGGATCTGCGTGGTTTGCGGTTCTAAAAAGAGTCGTTTTTTACCGCTAAAGGGGTAACTGAGAACCCCAAAAAAGTTTATTACGATCCAGAGACTGGATATTGTGGTATAAACGAACTCAGTAGAAAAACAGGTTTAAGTCGAAAAAGAGTCTCAGATTTCTTACATCAACAAGATGTTTACACAAAACATAAACCACTCATCAGTAAGTTTAAAAGAAGAAGAACTTATGTGTCACATATTGATGATCAATGGCAAGCAGATTTGTTATTTCTAAGGCCATTTTCAAAATCGAATGATGGCTACAACTATTTGTTAACAGTCATTGACATTTTTAGCAAATATGGGTGGGCTGTGCCTATTCGTAGAAAAACGGGGGAAGAAGTGACTAAGGCATTTAAGAAGATATTTAAAGTGAGAGTTCCTCTTAAAATCCAAACTGACAAAGGGACAGAGTTCATCAACAAAGAGACACAACTTCTGTTTAAAGAGAACGAAATCCACTGGTTCACAACTGAAAACGTTGAAATCAAATGCTCCGTGGTGGAACGATTCAACAGAACTCTAAACGGTAAAATTCGGAAATATTTAGCGGCTAACAATACCAATAGACACATAGATGTATTGGATCAGTTAGTGAAAAATTATAACAACTCTTACCACAGAAGTATAAAGATGATGCCGGTTGAGGCCAGTTTAGAAAAAAACAGTGGTGAAGTCTACCGAAATTTGTTCAAAGAAAAAGTCCTGCATAAACCCAAATACCGAGTAGGAGATATAGTTCGAATATCAATATATAAAACGACTTTCAGAAGAGGTTATGAGGCAACCTTTACAGAAGAAATATTCGTCATCTTTGAAGTATTAAAAACCGATCCAGTCACTTATAGAATAAAGGATTTAAACAATGAAGATGTAAAAGGAACCTTTTATGAAAATGAGCTGGTAAGGTATGATGTGTACAAAATCGAAAAAATTCTCAAAAAGGTGGGGAATAAATACCTGGTGAAGTGGTTAGGTTATCCAGAAAGTAGTTGGATAGATAAGAAAGATTTAGTTAATTTTTAATAGCTGACAAAAGCTATTAAAAATTCCAGTTTAAAACTTCGAAGACGGTTCGACAGATTTCTTCATTCTGATCAAGCGTTTTCTTCATTTTGGGTAACTTAAGTGGTACCTGAAAATCTCTTTTCCGTAACAGATGAAATAAAACGTTTTCTTTGCTGATTAAGTTTTTCCGCTCTGGAAACAATTCTTCATATTTATCGATAAATTTAAGAAACTCAACCAAAATCTCATCTTCTAAGGGGATATTAAACCCTTTTAACCATTTAGTAAGATTTTTCACTCTGCTTTGGCTCCTCTGTTGCATCTTCATCATCAAATATAATTGCTTTCCATCTAGAGGACGTTTATTAGGATTGTATCTGAGCTCTTCATGACATGTCATACACACGTAAAATTCATAATAATCTTTTGTTATATATTCGTGCTCACACTTTTGAGTTGAAGGCACTTTGTTGTCTAGACCAAAGTGTCTTAATATTTCCATCATTTCATCTGACATTTATTATTAAAAGTATTCCTTTTAACTTCTTTAATATCTTACGCACTTTGTCAATTGGGTGGAGAAAAATCTGAAAAAGTTCTATGAAAGTAAAAGCTGCCCCTCAGATGTGAAGGGCAGCTTTTATGAGATAAGAGAACAGAACAACGATCCTCTCAACAAGCAGGCACCATGAAAATTGAATGAACAATATTTTAAGTATTTAAAGAAACGAGATATATATATATAGAGATAATAAAGATGGAATCTAAAACCGTTCGACAGTTGCGAGACTACTGTCGGGAACACAATATTCGAGGATACTCGAAGCTTAAAAAGGCGGAACTGATCGCCCTCATTCATCGCCTTGATTCATACTCAACGAATCATAACGGCTTCCCCAGTTTCCACGATGACTTGTTTAGCAAGCTGAAGAAAAAGAGGGGGTTTAAAATCAAGTGTTGCGGTAAGTTATTTAAGGAATCAAGCATAGATAAGCACTTGCAAACTAAGGCCCATCAAAACTATAAACCAAAGAAGGCCTCTCAGGAAGACCACAGAGATGACTTTGACAACATACAGAGCCTGCATCACATGACCATCAAGCAACTACGTGATTTTTGTCGGACGCGTGGCATTGCAGGTTATTCCACGTTAGGAAGGAAGGTGGACATCATAGCGTACATTGAAAGTGTATTGTTCAACCGCCACTTCAAATTCGATTCCGACCTGTTTTCAGATGCGCGAGAGAAAAGGCTATATACTCCCCTTGAAGTTGAGACGGCATTTAAGTCTCGGCTAAAGACGTACGACATCCCAAACGAACACAATCTGATGCTTCCCAAAGACTTATTGAATGATGTTTCACCACTTGTTCGGGGTCTCATCACCAAATATCTGAAGAGGCTACATGGTCTGAAGGTCAACTTTAAGTTCCTTTGCGACTATCAAAAAGGGGTGGAAGAAATGGAGATGAACTTCAAAACACAAAATGAAGTCATTTTTGAATCCACTGATTTGATTGATTATTACAGATCAGTTATCCAAAAGTTACTGACAGAAATGGAGGAGTTTGTGGCAAGGGGCTCAGGGTGGACGCTTGCCAGAATCAAAAGTCTTGAGGTTAGGATCAATAAATACAACCCGCTGAGAGGGGCATCCTACATTGATCTGCCCAAAAGAATTAAGGCTAAAAAAGCAGTCATTAACGTACAAAATGAGGATAATAAGTGTTTCATGTGGGCAATACTCTCTGCGCTGCACCCAGCGGAAAAAGATGCCCAAAGAGTCACGAAGTATAAGCCATATGAGAATGAGCTAAAGTTCGAAGGCATTGAGTTTCCAGTAAAGATGGAAGACAGAGTATTTAACAGGTTCGAGAAGTTGAATGACATATCGGTGAACATATATTCATACGAAGGTAATGACATTTACCCATTGAGAATCACTAAAAATAAGGAAGACAAACACGTCAATTTGCTGTACACAAAGAATCAGGAAGGAAACAGTCATTACTGTTGGATAAAAGACATGTCGAAATTAATAAGTGCTCAGTTAACTAAACATGATAAAAGAGTATATCCCTGTGAAAGGTGCCTGTTATTTTATCACTCTGAGGAAGATCTGCAAAAACATGAAACGGATTGTAGGAAGAATACGCCAGTAAAGATTGTAATGCCTAAGGAATACGAATCTCTGAGGTTCAAAAACCACCAAAGGTCATTGCGAGTACCCTTTGTGATGCACGGAGACTTCGAGTGCTTGACAAACAAGATAAACACCTGCCATCCCGATAAAGACGCATCCTTCTTGCATAAGTATCAAAAGCACGAGCCTATGAGCTTCACTGTCTACATCAAATACAAACACGCAGACTATAAGGCACCAATCACGTACAGAGGACCCAATGCCACCAAACTGTTCTTTGATACAGTGAAGGCTGAGGCGCTAGCGATAAAGAATATTTATGATAAGAAGCAACCTATTAAAATGACCACTGAAGATGAAGAGCATTTCCAAAGGACCCATGTTTGTCATATCTGTGACAGAGATATCAGGAAGGAACCCTCCCCCTATTCACCTTCGGATGAACCAGACTTCCGAAAAGTCAGAGATCATGACCATCTTCTCGATCCGGCAAAATGTGAATCGAACTACAGAGGACCTGCTCACAACCTTTGCAACCTAAAGTACCAAGAGCCTTCGTAAAATTTGTATTCGTTTGAATACAAATTTTATCGTTTGAATATAACTTTAAGCATTCTTTTAAATCAAGCAGAACTTTAGACAGCGAAGGTTCAAAATTCTCCATTTCTTCATCTATTTCTTGTATCTTCTTTCTTATGACAATTGCATTTATAACAGACCCTTCAGTCATCATTTTGTTTCTTTATACACTGCAAGAGTTTTCTTTAAGTACTTAAAATCCCTAGAAGTTTTTTTAATTCATCGCGGTGCATTGAATTCTTCTAAAAGTTGCGTGCAGCGTCAGAAATTTATCATGGTTGAAACAGGTTTCTAACAGTGGGTGGGGTTTTAATGGTCGGTTTTAACACCATTGTTTTTAAAAGGGGGTGGAAATTTAATGGATAAAAATAGAGCCATTAATTTCTACAAGTGGGTGCGGTTTTTATGGGAATTTTATAGCCACTGTTTTTTAAAGGGGGGTGAATATTTAATGGCGGGTTGAGAACCATTACTTTCTAAAAGTGGGTGGGGTTTTAATGGGGGTTTGAGAGCCATTACTTTCTAAAAGTAGGTTCAGATTTATGGGGAGGTTGGCACCCATTGTTTTTTAAAAGGGGGTGGAAATTTAATGGTAGGTTTCCACACCATTATTTTTAAAAGTGGGTGGAAATTTAATGGTAGGTTTCCACACCATTGTTTTTAAAAGTGGGTAGAAATTTAATGGTGGCACTGCGAGCCATTGTTTTTTAAAAGGGGGTGGAAATTTAATGGTAGGTTTCCACACCATTGTTTTTAAAAGTGGGTAGAAATTTAATGGTGGCGCTGCGAGCCATTGTTTTTAAAAGGGGGTGGAAATTTTTATGGGCACACATTATGGTCTAAACATCACTGCGCCAGCTCCGGCATCCACACACTACTTACAAACGAGTTGATGAAGGGCATGGTGATCGGATTGAGAATAGCAGGTTGATCCTTACTGCAAATCGAAGCTGACAAACACCTAAAACTGTCCACAATACACCCGCTGTTGTGAATATGGTTGGAACAAGGAACTGTGGAACGTTTACGTGGTGATGATGTAGAAGTGTAGTCAGTAAGCGTGTATCGACGTGTCCGACGTGAGGTGGTGGAGGCTCCGCAAAGCATATCAGCCGAAATTTTGTCATATGCGCAAGACACCGTAATACTTCCACATCGAGAAGAACCATTTGTCTTTTGAAGGTTGATAGTTGCCTGCGCTCATTCCATCCGTTAAGAAGATTGCCATTGACCATACAGCATAGACGTCAACGTCTGGAATGTGTTAGATTAGAGTGATGTGAACGACGGAATGGCACAGCATCATCTTCTCAGATGAATCACGCTTCTGTTTCTTCAACGAAACTCTTTGCCTACGAATGTGGTGTTGATGTGAAGTCAGGTCCAATCCTATAGCAGCTGTGCAATGCCCCAATACGTGACAACGCGGCATTAAGGTTTCGGGCTACACTGCGTTCGATTCCAGGTCACCTCTTGTTTGTATTCCCGTCACTATAATAGCCCTATAAAACGGCTGATACTATAAAATGAAGTGAACATTACGTAGATGATTGCACATTGCTCGTATCAGCCAACATGATCTGCAAGGTATGCATCTGCTTACCTGGTTATCGGGCTCTCCAGATCTGTCACCAATAGAACATGTTTGTGATATTATTGGACATCGTATGCAAACCCTGCCACTGCTTCAGAAGATGCACTTTGACAAATGGTTAACATGGAATGGACATCTATTCCTCAGGATGTCATCCATACTCTCATTGATTCTGGGCCTGGATGTGTTGCTTCTTGTATCATCATCCACAGTGGTCGCACAACCTACTGACCAGACCCTGTTCTCACTCTGTATTATGCACATCATTTCGAAATACAGATGATTCATTGTTGTGGTTGCTATTTCTCTCTGTTTGTCGAGTTTCGTCTCTTTCTGGCAACTCCTTCTTGGTGTTTAATTTTCAATGTCGGCCCAGAGTGTAACTTCAAATTAATCGAAGTTCATTGATTAACCACTCTAGAATCATAAATTTTAAAAAAATTAAAAAAACAGTAACTTTAAATAGTGATGTATTAAATAAATATTTACTCGTATGTAAAGTTTAATTAGTTATTAAACATTTTTGGTAAGTCATGTGAGCCATGTAAGAAGATGAAGTTTTTCGTTGGAAAAATTTATAATATTATGCATTAAGGTTTTTATGAAACAACTTTAAGTTTGTGAATGCAAGTTCTAAGATTTTATTGAAAACATCGTATTGTTTTCCAAAATCTTTCATAATATCCATTAAATTTAAAATATCTAAAAAATAAAATTGTTACAATATATGTATTATAATGTATTTTATATATATATATATATATATATATATATATATATATATATATATATATATATATATATATATATATATATATATATATATATATATATATATATAATATGCATTTTTTAAGTTCCATTTTAATCCTATTATCATACACGAAGATCATCACACAAAAATTGAATTCGCTCATTGGTAAAAATATTTCTGTTAGTAGTGTATCGTGAATAACTTTTTTTATTAATTCTGTTAAAAAGTAAAGTTTCCCGAGTAAATTATTCAGTTTAATCAGAAGTCGCAATCATTTTCATATTCTAACTTAAATTGAGAGATGTTGATTAGCATTCTGATTTTTCACCTTATTTCAAATATATTGTTATCGAAAAATTATATTGTAGTTTCTTAAATAGAATGTATCATGTATTAGACAAATACAGTGAATTTTTATATATTCTCTTTTAATGCAATAATATGCGTATTTGCATCTACAAATCTCATTATAAATTATATATATTTAATTTGATTACTAAACATTAAACTACATTTTGTAAATTAATTTTAAAGGATAAAAAAACACTAAGAGCGAACGATTACTGATGATTACATTAAAATAAATTGTATATTGCAGTTACGTTCTTCAGAGCTAAAAATTCTTCGAACAATTTACATAAAAGAATATCATTAATGATTTCAAATATAGCTTTTAACAATTTATAAAAAAATATCCCTTCAAGTCAATGAAAGGAATTTACATATCATACCTGTATGTATAATTCAAATTTAAAATATCATGTACGAAATGACAATAATAAAACTTCAACTTACCTAATCACTCAATGGTAATTTTTAATTGATCTAAACAGTATTTAAATGATAAATAAAGTATGTGTAAGAGACAACATTTATAATTTTATTTAATAAACAATAATTTTATTCAATAAAATAAATAAATTCAAAATGGAAACCGTTTTCTAAATGTTTTTTATACTTTATGTCTTTCGGATTTTTTCCTTCCTTTGTATGCATGAGCAGTCTAATAAAAAAAATACCTTCCAAACAAATATAATGTAAAAAAAATAAATTCCTTAACTACGTAACCAATGAAATGTGGGGGAGAAATAAAAAGCAGACGACATGTTCTGTTCAAAATATGATAAAGAGAAGTGCAATGACCTATAATTGTATAACACTAGCCAATTCGATAGCTGTTCATGGTCATTGCTATAGAAAATTAAAAATTGATTTGCAAAATATATTAAATCCATGTCAAAATGTAGTGATACAGGTTATTCATTGATTTCCTCAATTCACATTAAATATTGATAACAGAAGAGTTCATTAAAGTAAAGATTCTGTTACGTCTCAGGTTCTCAGCAGAATATAAAATAAAGTATGAGACAGCGATTGATCTATAGCTTCCATGATTGACATGTCTGGAATTTTGATGCATGTCAATCAATCATTTCTTTGCTACGTAAGTTAAAACTTAATTTATGTATCCATTTTTCATTAACTTTTTAACTAAAGGAATTTTATTTAAATGAAGCTAGAAAAGTAGCTTAAAAATGTCCGCAGTTGTTTGAGAAGACAGCACATCTTTATTCCATAGTATGATATTTTATAATACGGGGACTTATATTTTAATGACATTTTATGATAAATTTGGTGAAATATGCTCATTCTTCCTATTAACATTGAATTACATTAAAGAGATAGTAACTCTGTTCTTGAAGCTTCACAGCCTACTTAAATACAATGAATTAATGAATTGGAAAGTTAGACTGTATAAAGCAATCATATTTTTACTATTTAATTGCTTATTTGAATACAGGCCTAGTAAAGGGTATGAAGTTCTGTTATGTCCTAAATAGATTTTGTTACTCATATATCGTAAGGCAGCTATTTTATCAATTGACTGTTTTCTTTTATTCAAATAAATCTTGATAGGAATTATTTTATGACTTATCCAAATGAATTACTATATTTTTAATAACGTTCTGTTTCATAATCATTTTGTAATATTCACAAAATCAACAGAGCATAAAAATTTATTTAAATAATCGTTGTAACATCTTTCCAAATTTAGGTACGCAGAAAGAAATGTTGACATTTTCAGTTGTAAAGAAAGCTTGTTAACATCGATGATTTTACATTTAAATAATCTAAGAGAGCTTAATAATCTCAAAATCTACTTATAAAAATACATTGCATTTGCAAATAGTTTTCATTCATAAGTTTTCTTTGATTGGTTCTTAAGTCTGTCAGATTTTGATGGAAGAAAGATTCTGAGACCAAAGAAAAAATGAAGTTGATTAAGTGAAATATTACGACATATTGGAAGTAAAAGGTTGTCTATTCTCCATCATCTTCATTCAGGCCAGAGTGCTTTCCGGAGCCATCCTTGACTTTCAGCAGAATAGAGTTCTAGGTTGCTTTCTTCGTAAATAGACTCTCCAATTTTTTAATTTTAAGAATTTTTAAATCTGTTTCGAGGCATTCAATCCACCTAATCCTTGGTCTTATCCTTTCTCTGGCATCCGGTGGTTTGACTTAGAAAATCCTCTTAGCGGCTCATTCATTCTAATACCTTGCCCTACCCATTTTAATCTCTGAATAGCAAATGACTTCATTTGTCTGGTTCATATTATATCCCATAGATTTCTAAATTTTTTCTTTCTTTAGAAGTTGTTGCATTTTAAATATCCCAAGATGTTACGGAGTACTTTTCTTTCAAATACAGCCAGAGCCTTTTTATCTCTATAGTCATTCTCGAAAATTCAACAACATACGTGACAATGGGTAGACAAAAGCTTTACAAAGCAGTAATTTTGTTCTTCAGCTAATGAGACTACATTTTTAAGTATTTGTGTCAACTAAAATAGCATCTATTCCTAGCAGTAACTATGTTGCGTATTTCTGGAGTAACAACATTATTAGCACATAATTCAAATAGATGAAATTGCTAACCGTTTCAAATCTGTAAAGGTCAATATGAAATCAACAGAAGTTGGTATTTGTCATGCATTTAATCTTGCTTTAGTTGATCGAAAAGTGCATTTTCTTTGCTTTACTTTCCAGAGAAAGGAAGGCTTGTTGGAAGATTTCCGGAGTCCATGCAACTACAGCAATGAATGTAGCAAATGCAAAATTTTCCACTTCCAATGCAAATTTCCACAGTTTCATGAAAGATATTTCTTCTGGTGTTTAAATTAGTCTTGAATGATATTTGAAAAGAAAGATTAAACACTAAACACATAAATGCATCTCCCTATATCAAGCCATTTGAGAAAATTTGTTCTGACAAATTGCTCTATATCTTCATTCTAAGTTTGGTGTCACTCAAAATGACAGCAACCAGGTTAGTAAGTATTTCAAGCATATTGAATATATTCATTGATAGTAATAGCAGTTTTTTATTCACTGAGTCAAAAGTTGTTTTAGTTTCAATAAAAAAATAATGAGTTTTAATATCAAATTCTCTCATCTTTTATAAGATTTGTCTCAAGTTAAATATCTGTTCTGTTATTGATCTTCTTATTCTGAATCTGCAATAGTAGTCACCAATAACAATTTCAATAAATCCGCAGTTAGGCAGTTAAATATTACTGGGGAGAGCAACTTATAAAAAAAGGCATAACAAACTAATGCCTCTATAATTGGAACATCTCAAAAGGTAACTTTTTTTATGAATGAGATATATAGTTCTTAATTTCTAGTCTGCAGGTAGAACTTCTTGATTTCAAACAAAATCAGATTAGATGATGGATCTCTTCAGCATTCTTAAGTGCTGCATTTTTAATGAAATCTGAGGGAATGAGATCTAGGCCTTAAAATTTATTATATTCTTGAGTTTTTTATTCCTTCTTTTTCCCTATTAAAAATGGTTGTTTGACGATCTCATTGTTGACCCTAGGAATGAAGGTGGCCAAAACATTGCCTCATTAAGGAAAGCAATAAGAGTAAATTTATCAGAAAACCTTTTATCAAATATTAAAATGCTATATTTTAAAAACTAAAACATCTGTTAAAATTAGATCTGATAAATCCATAAGATAAATAGATCTTGCTCTAGTGGCCAAATATATTTCTCTTTATCCTTTAGTATAACAAAAGTTAGTTTTTTTTTTTCCATTTTTCGGTAATAACTTTTCTGTATTACTAATTATAAGACATCCGAACATGAGTCTTCTCTGAGTAATGAGTTGATGTTTTGATTTCATCAGCCTGAAACCTCAAAAACTTATACAGATAGTTATACCATTCAACTTGAAAGTACTCCATTTTTCATTATTACTTACAATTACTGGTTCAGACTTGGAAGGAAAATTTTGCCAAGTTTGAATACGTTAAAAATTAGCTGTTTTAATTAGTTACATTTATCTATAATGTTAATTTTAGCATCAAACACGCAGCTGCTGGAATTACTTCTCAGATAAACCGCACTTATTTTCAAGAAATTGTCATGATTTCTCTAAAAGTGAACTCCCTCTTTGTTGTTCCATCAAGAAATTTAATAGAAATAAACCAATTTTTGAAAAGAAAATAGAAATTTATTCCAGTAACTAAGATTTCTAAAGGGAATTGAAAATATTTGCCTACTTTTTAAAGTTTGATAACAATAGTACAAGCAAAAGTTTGATAGTTAGCTTGTATTAATATATTTTTGGCATTATAATATTAAACATATTGAAATATTTATTATGTAAATAAATAATGAGAAATGCATGATTTTCACTCATGATCAGGTGTAGACCTCACCACTTGACCGTGGCTCAAAAATATAGGATATTGACTGTATAGGATAACATAGGATAGTAGCTTTTCAGTCGACTGAAAAAGACAGACAGAAACGTGTTGCAAACAAACAAAATTTTACACTAATAAAATAATAGATGACTTAAGTCTAAATGTTAAAAATTTTTATTGCGTGTGAAAAATTATTTTCCCACAGTATTTACCAAATTCAAATTAAATACATGCTGAAAAAATTATGCAAATTATTAATTTGCAGTACAAATGCGATTTAATCAAAAGTAAAGATATTATTTAATTGGGAACACTAATTCTGAAAATCAATCACTATAATAATAGCCTTTGAATCAGAATTATTTTCTTATTATAATGTAATAAAAAGTAAACATTAAGTTTTTAATAGAACCATAAAGTGAACCAAACGTAAAAAGAAATTCTACATCTTTATTTAGGTTTACACCCACGCATCGCTGCAAGAGGATTCGCTAACTTTAAAATGTCATTCTGTGAAGCCTTATACGGGACAATTTGCAAAAACCTTTCAACAGTACTCATAAGGTGGTCTCCACTCGTTATCATAACATTCTTATCTTGGTGTACCGTAACTCAGTGCTTAAGAATTTCTTCGAAGTAATAGGTTTTAAGCACTATTCCCCTTCTAATACAGAATGGAAGATGGCTGTGATATTTCTATTTCGTACAGGCTGCGTTTGTCAGGATGTTTGCTTGGGAGCTCCTTTAATCCCCTACTTTTTACTCTATGTAAATAAGATGCAATTTCAATGAAATGATCTTCTAAAGGGTAAACATTTGGAAATAATCTGTCACAGTGCAATATTTTCTTCTCGACGACAAAATCTTCGGATAAAGGAAGTATTCGATTGTCAGTTTACAAATTAAAGTAAAAAAAAATCAAAATATATAACATCCTATGACATATATAAAATGAAATAAAAATTGTGCTGACAAATATAGTAAATGCAAAAACATTTTATAGTACTCTCATAAATTGTAACTTCAAATACACATTATTATGCTTAATTATACATTAAAGTTTTATTTAATAATAATTTTTTTCATAATAATTGGATAAACTTGTTTAGTATCATTATTTAAATAAAGAGAAAAATTATTTTAAAGTTATAGATATTTTTAATTTATCTATGTGATGATAATCACAGTGAATACTAACCATTTAATAAGAATCCTTGAACTTACATTCTGTAATATAAACAAATTAGATGAAACCAGTAATTTAAATTGCAGTGAAGTTATTACTCAAACTACCCTTAATGAAAATATAAATTTACTTGTATAGAAAAACAGAATATGGATTCTATTATTTTAAGCAAAAATAGACTCATGCACCCCTGTTTCTCCTTAGTTCTACTTTTGTCCATATGCACGTTTTCTGGAATAGATACTCTTCTTGTAAGGTACATTTTTAACGGCGTCCATTGAAAAATTGTGAGTAAGATAAAACTAAAATACTCCTGGTAACAATCTGTCGGTTTGAGTCTCACATATCCACAATGCATGAAAAATGCAAAAACAAAATGTAAAATATTTAGTAAAAGCACCATACTAAAGAATACATTGTATTCTCAAGCATAAAATCACCCTGATTCTTCAATTTTTACAGTGTGTGTGCCAAACAGGTCATATAACTTTCATATTAATTTTTTTACTTTCACTCTAATTTTTCTAGTATTCTGAAATTCAAATTTAATGCATTAATAACTGAAATTCGTTAATCATTTTTATTCAAAAATGATGATAATATGTAACCGTTTATTTATAAAAGCTTTCAAACTTACCAAACATGTGCTAAGTAGTATTTACTCTTTTTCTCCGAAATCACTTTTTAATGGATAAGACGTAAATTTTTTCTTTTTCTAATTTTTTTAAGGTGAGAATAAATATTTTTATACACAACTTCTTTTCTTGTCAAAACAAGTTTTCATTAATATTAGATACACCAGTTTATAAATTGAGTTATCATTGGTCTTCCCCTAAGTGCTTGTGTTTAAAATGTAATATTTAAAATCTTCCCTAACAAAACTAGAATTTCATTTTAATTCCAAAATTATTGCCTAGTATACTTGGATTATCTTTAATCTCAACATTTTTAAATAAATATTTAAACACTGATGAAACATCTTAAAACAACTCTTTATTATTCTTTGAAGATGCAGTTGAAATATCAAAAAATAATCGAAGAAAAGGTCAACTATTCCTTAACAACAAGGAAATAATACATTTTCTATACGATATCAAATTTACTACAGGAGTTAACACATACGGTGTACATGAGAAAAATACCATGTTTTTCCTATAACGTTGGAGGACTCGTAACCTAAATCTTCACTGTTTTTCTATGTTCAATACTTATTAATAAATCTTATGTAGAAAAATGCTTTATTTCAAACATGCCTGATGCAGCATACTTTCATTTTTCTTAGAAGAATGTTTTGGGTGCTTAAAATTAAACATTAATTACAAAATTTACATATATTTAACTGAAAAAATACATTGTAACAAGTGTAAAATTATTTTATAAAAGAAAACTGCCGTGCTTAATGCTTCTGGTACAAAAAATGCTAAATGTTAGGTAGTTTTAAAGTAATTTTATATTTCTAGGAACCACTTCATCTTTTAATAATATATATGTAGCATAATATTTATTCATAGAGAGTTTAATGGAAAATATAACGAAAATATAACATTTTTAGTTTAAGAATATTACTAGTATATTGAAAAAACATCAGCTGTTAGGATTATTGAATAAATAATTCGTTACATTTGTGTCAGATTATTATTATTCGAAGAATAGGAAGAGTAAATTCGTAAACTCTTTGATGTAAGTATATATATATATATATATATATATATATATATATATATATATATATATATATATATATATATATATATATATATATATATATATACTATCATCGACAACTAATTCAATTATAAGCAGATTTTGATTCGATTCAATTTCGATTAGATGTATTCCTTGATTCTCACATTCTAATTTCGATATTATCTGCATCAATTTAAACATGCTTACTTGTTAATAAGAATGAACAGAAAATCAATTGGCTGCAGGTCTCATTCAGCAATCAATTATTATGAGCTTCCGGCCAATTGGCTGTTTTGAATCTTCAGCTCATCAGTTAAGTGACTAAAATTTCTATTTAATATTCCTTCAAGGATATATATTCAGATAAATTTAAGAAAATAAGGTAAAATATTGTTACTGATGAAGGTGGATCGTTAACTTCATAGAATGGTAATTATTTTATTGATTTTATTTTTCTATTAACATTATGTAATAAATAAAGTCTAACAGAATATAAATAATCAATACAAAAAAGGTCCCTTGGAACTCTACAAATTATTATATGCATTTTTAATTCAAATATTCAATTCCTTTATATAGTAAATTAATTTGATTTGCATCATGAAGCTTTTCAAGTTATAACTTCAAAGGTAAAATGTAATTTTAAAAATTCTTTATTCTGTATACAATGTGAATTATATTATTTTATTTTGATGTTTGAAAAATCGTGTAAATGTTGGAAACTGCATTTACATGGTTAAATGCTAGAAAAGTGACGTCACACTATTCCTGCTTCTAGATTAGTTATGGATTATACCATTTAAGATATTGCTGTCTAAGATAAAGGGTAACAAAAGTTATGGTTACACACGTTATCGAACTGTTCTTGCAGATACTTGTAGTTTGCAAATACCCTTATTTCTTGTATCAGGATATATGATGTGACTGTAAAATCTATCATGACGTGACATGTGTATTCAATCAAAGCCATGTGGGTAGCATGTCTATCTTCTCGGCTGTTAGTAATAGAATACCACTGTCATCCAGCAGGGCATTTCGTTTAATCGTCTTGAATACATGTAATACAAATAGGCATGGATAGCTCGATCGACGTAAGTAACAACCTTGCAAAACGATACACTAAAATATCAGATGGGTACAATTTTTGTCTAAGTCAGAAATGAACTGATAAGCCTTTCTTCTTCTTACAGGAGTCGTCAAATTTTTCTTATGCAACAACGTTCAAATGCAGTTTAATTATGAGAAACTGCTGTACAGTTTCTTCATTTAAACACATCGTAAATATAGAATACTACATGTATGCGTTGAAAAACTATTGTGTTAAATTATTAGTTGAACATAAAATTTTCTTACTACAGTGTAAATTTCAGGAGCATAGCTTGTCACCTCTTTGATAGAAGAACAATTTTAAATGTCAGTGGTGTACTTAATTTTGAGGATTTATAGAGTTACCATTGAAGGATAACGCTGAAACATGAACCCATTCGATGTTTTGTAGCACTTGCTTCCTCCAAATTAAAACCATTAAAATGAAATTTTTTTATTAAAATTTCATTCAATTATTTTAACAAAGAGCAAAGTCTAAAAAATGCCCTGTTGAGAAACAGTTTATGTTTAAAGGGTTAAATCTTTAGCTCGAGACTTTGTTCATTGTAAAATATTTTCTCTTCTGTAACCCATTATGAATAGCTTTAAAACTTGAAATTACAATGCGCAAGGAATTACATCTTAGCAGAAATATTTTTAATTTAATAAATTTCTAGCAAAGAACATAATATAGCGTAATATAAAAGCATTCCCAATGGAACAATTCTTATTCAGTAGAGAGAATCAATACTTTTCATCTATTTAAATTATTCCTAAATACAAAACAACTTTGTGGAAATGAAAGAGATTATTTCGTGAGCACAGCTTCGTTCCCGCTCAGCCTTGATACTCAAACATCTTTCAACATTTACAAAAGGCATCATTACAAGCAAAAGAGTAACATTTACTAATCTACAAGCTGAGCCTCTTCAGTTTTCTTTTGTTAACGCAACTCAGAGAACTATATTGATCCATCCAGGAAATTTTCAGACGGTGCCCAGATGCATTAATGGGATTCATCAATCTGGGAATAATCGATGATGCATGAATGCGTCAATTTTCCTCTCTCTCTCTCTCTTTTACTCATCACACATCGAACTCATCACATATCTTTTTACTCCCCTTCTCACCTCTCTCTCTACACTCATTCCCCAATTACAGTTAGTCTTGCTTACATTTGCAAAATGCGTTAAGTGATGATTCAACAGGAAAGCTAAAAATCATCACAGAAATGCATACATTTCAATGAGGGGATGAATGCAAAAATTCTTCCAATCCGAACTAAATGAATGTTAATAAATTTTCAATTCTCATGAGTCTTAAATATTTTTATACGAGAATGATAAGATTAAAAGGAAATGCTTATTTAAAACTAATAATTCTTATCTTGATTTGCACCTGTACAGTAAATTGAAAAATAATTTTCTCTAAACCTAACCAAAAAGAAAGGAGACAAATTTCAGATGTACGATTCCATTTTATGTGCGAGAAAAAGAGTGACATGTCCCTTTAAAATTGATCAAATTATAGCGTCTGTCAAATAAACTTAAAAATTTTGCAAATGATTACCGCATCATTATTGGATAAAGAATGAAATGTAATATTTTGAAAGTTATTCACATGTATTGAAAGTGAAAATATTTTGAAAGTTATTCACGTATATTTTTAATTGATTATTTTCTTTATAAGTTTATCACAACAGTTATTGAAATGTAAAAAAGAATCGAAAATTGTCAGCGGGTGTTATCATATTTTGAGAATTCTAAAATCCTCTGTTAAGACCCTGTACAAATACCTGTTATACTGTTTGTCTCTATTTGCATCGTATTTTGTCATTAGCTTAAATATACAATTTTTAAAAATGCATTTTGGTTTTATGCATTCTTTACTGAAAATATTTTAATTCTTATGAAAATAAAAATATTTCTCAAACTATTGATATATAGCTTGTTGTGACATCGAGGAAAAAAACCCATTTTTAAAACTATTAATATGAGTGCCAAATATATAATTCATTAATAATGAGAGTCTAATAATAATTCAGCGAATATATAATTCATCAACATTAATTCCAAAATAATCTTCCAAAGTAACTAAAACTATTTCTAAAGCACCTCTTTTCATTTCAGAAATAAATTTGAATGGAATGGAATTACATTCAAAACTCAAAAAAACAATCCATCTGAGGCAGTCACCAATCCCAGAATAGAAAACCTCTAAAATGAAATGGAATTCCGATCCCCAAAAAATCTATACGATAATCAGTTGAGGGGAAAGAAAATTTAAAATCGAACGAACATCATATGTTGAAAAGAGGGAGTGTTTGTTTGTCTGTGCTTCATTTTAACATGAAGTTTTGATAAACATTTGCTTACAAAATTATATTTTATTGATTTACACAATATTAAACAATGTATGAATCAGTAAAAATCAGTAAATAGTAATTAATCTTGCATGTGTCAAAACATTTTTAGTTAAAAGTACACATGTGTTAAAAATAAGTCAAAAAATAATTTTATTCCATGCTATACAAATCAAAACCCAGTTTTTTTGTTTTTTTGTGCATAAAATACTTAAAATGTCAAGTATTCTATATAGAAAACAATAAATAAAATGTATTTTACAGTATTTAAAATCAATACAACGTAGCTCATTGCTAACAAATTATACATAAATATGCAGCCATACCTTTATAGCCTGTATATATTTACTCATCCCCCTAGAGTGTTTAGCGGTCTAATTAGCCCTAGTGTGCAAAAAATGACTGTTGAGCGACAAACAAACGAAACCAAACCCTAGAGTATTTGGTGTCAGGCATTGATGCAAACCTAAGAGTACATTTCAAATTAATTTCGAATTAATTTAAATTAATTAGAATTAATTTCAAATTCATTTCAAACGAAAGAAGTAACCTTTCTAACGTGCCTCTCAATTTCTTGCAAATGAACCTGGACCGTTATTCGAAAAGATCAATATTGAAGAACGAGATTGCTTCGCCTTTGTACATTTTACATCATTTATCATAATGTAAAACGCTCTTTCTCGAGGACATTTATAGTTAGGAAAGAGTCTCAACACCAATGATACATATCAGAATTTGGACAATATATTCCATCTCAACAAACAATGTGCATAAGGCATAAGTCTGTTTAAAAAACATAGAAGTGCTTAGTTGAATCGTAATTGAATCATAATTGAACATCTTTTTAGTTCAGAATGCATCCAGTCAGATTGCTAAAAATCTTGTTCACCAGCAGCTTTATAATATTTATATAAAACTTTTTTTTAAATGTTTCTCAAAAACTTTTATCTTTTACGCTTATACTGTTAATAAGTTTCTTTTATATTAGCGGCCTTATATAATTCCTTTATTATTGTATCTCTTCTAGCCAGCGACATGATGACAATATTACCTTTTGCACTTAAATTGTGTATAGTATTCGTAGTAACAGTAGTTAAAATTTTTTGGCTTTGAAGTTCTATTTTACAACCAGTGATTTACGTAATCTCACTTTTTTATATTAACTAAATCTTGAAATACAATAACTATTATTAAATATTGAAACTATTATTATTAAAAATAATAAAATTAAATTCTTTATTTATATTTTTTTCAATAATAACTAATTTTTTTAAAAATTCATTTAATTTAAAATTAAATGTATACTTTGTAATTGTCTTGTTTTCACATTACATAAGTATAGAAAATATACATGTATGTTAAAATATCCATTATATATGGGATACCAATGTTTTGCTTTATAAATTTTATAAAAATTCTCATTTGATATATAATTTTTGAAAATATTCTTGCATTTTGAAAGAGAAAATTCTTATCAATTTAAAAATAGGAAAACTCAAGATACGTTACGAGAATGTTTACTCTTAATTTTAAAGTCTGTACCTCATTATTTGCTTTAAACTTCAAATCTTAAGTATTCTTCACTGTTTCCCATTAAAATTAGCCCCTAGTGCCTTGTTATGAAGAATCTTTTGTAACGCAAAAATAATACTCATTAGGAATTTAATTTTCTGCCGCAGATAATATTTTCCTGCTTTTCAACATTCTTCCATATTTCCTTATTATTTTAACTTAAAATTCATTAACATAATTATGGTTTTATTTCTCATAAGTAAATATTCTGCTTAATATGTGTGTGTTTTACATACACTATATTATATTAAATTGTTACTTTTTAAAATATCATTTTATATTCAAAGAAATTCATCAAAAAGAACACATACTTTATTCATATACAGGATCATTTAAGGATCTATTTGCATATAATTTTATGAAGGCCCGTATAAACAATTCAAATAAAAGTCCCTGTTATATTCCGTAAGGAAACTTTCTTGGTTCGAAGTGGCCCTGGCGTGACTTCAGGCAAACAATAAACTTCCAGCAGCAAACTTAATCCTTATTTTCTAAATATAGGTAGGTTCTGTTAACGTGTTGCAACATAAATTTCCGACCCTGAAAGATGAAGCCCCGTTTTCTCCAACCAGGGTCAGAGACAATCACAATCATTCTCAATTCCGAGCATCTTTCCTGGCAATCTAATCAGTACTAATGGGAGTAGCAGGAGTCCATCCCGAAAGTGCTGAGGAAAACGGAAACGAATCAACCTTGGACTGCTGTTTCAATAGAAATTCGGGGCTCATCCGTCCAATGTACGGTGCTCAGTTGATCCTGATTGTCTTCCAATGCACTCGTTCCATCGATCTCCGTTGATGCCGGCGATTTCTGTGTTCTCAACACCACCATTCCAATTAAGTCAGAATATAAGAATGTTTCAGTTATTTCTCTCATTGTTTTACTTTAGTATGTACAAAAATGGCTCTAGCTTAAATTATTCATTTTTATACGAATCCTATGTATAAATATTTCGTCAATTAAGAAAACGTGAATTTTGGCATGCAAATAAATGTATTTGCATGCCAAAATTCACGTTTTCTTAATTGTAAACTTCTTATACACATAACTATATGTATGTGAGAGAATGTATGTTATTTGTTTTCTGATTTAAAAAAAAAAAAAAAAAAACATCCAAATCATACACAAAACAACAATATATTTTATAGGAAGTATACATCAAATAGTTCCTTCAACTTTGTAGAGACAAGTAATAAAATTTCATGTTCATGCTTGTTTCAAATGCTCACCAATTATCATTATAATTGATCGAGTTCAGTGATTTAACCAAAATTAAAGAGACCATACTCGACATGGATTGAATTTTTTTTAATCAAAAACTCTATACAGATTATCAAAGATATATAGCACTGTAGGAGATCTATAGAGGATCAATGGGATTTTATATCATTAAAACATTCCAGTGTATAATTATATACTTATTAATAATTTTCAAAAAATATTCCCAAAATCAAATTTAATAGTAATCAAAATTTAGTAATAATCAAAAATATGATTGATATGAACATAATATATTTTCCTACAAAGGAATTCTATCTCTGTTTTAATATTCGAAATTAAAATTATACTTGCTACTTTGCAGCACTTAGATGCATCATACTGGCTTTCACGTGATTATAATTTTATATATGTATTTACTAATTAACATTTTATATTATTGAAAAAATAATTAAATGTAAAAGTCATAAATCAGGTTTTCGTTTGTCAAAATAGGCCACATAAGTAAGATAAGATTGCCACTCAAGGGTCCTGCTTGTATAAGTGGGTGACTTAGACAGGTGTAACCTCCATTCAACTGGAAAGACCAACGCCGGTATCATACTCACGAAGTTTTAAACCAAAGGCCGGCGTGCCAACTCTTCGACTGCCAGCTCTGCGCTATAAAACGAAATAAAATAAAGTTTATATAAAAGTTATACATAGGTAAATGAAAAAGTTAATTTAAATTATAAGGGTTAATTTTTTTTTTCCTAGTTATATGCGATTTTTATCTGATTTTCTTTTTTAAGTATTTATTCTAAATATAAAATGATTGTATGCTTGTATATAAAAAAAAGGTGATATTTGAAATGTGTTAAAAAGTAATCATAATTTTTTTTAAATTCTGCAATACACAACAATAAAAATGAAAAGTTTCATTAGTGGCTGCGAAAAATATTCAAATATTCTGACAATTTCATCAGTTTGTATAAATAAATTATATATATATATATATATATTAAAGTTAAAATATATATAAAGCAGTGATTTTATGTAAATACTTTAAAAAAAGATTGAAACTTATTAAATTGAATTGAACTATTGTGCTTAGTAAAGCATTTTGAAGCCAAAGTGTTTTTGATCTAATTATTCCTGGAAACTTCTTATACATATGATTTGCAATGCTTTCATTAAAATCAACATGCGTAGCTCATTGTTTAAATTGGTAAATTAATAATACCATTACAAAATATAATCAATCGGAGAATTCTAAATACCAGTATTTTTATAACAAAAACTTAATTTAAGCACAATTATGCCAAAAAATAATTTAGGGCAAGTCTAAATTGTTACTTTCACTTCATAAGAAAGATACCGTATCCTATTTGCTCACTTTTATCATTTGCAAACACTATTTAATTTCAGAGAGATTTCCGTTTCATTATTTATTATTTTTCAACAAATGGATTTCCTGATGAGAATTTTTTTTTTTTTTTTACTTGAACAATTCCACTTATGCATCACACATCTAAAGAAAGAAAACTAATTACGTCTTTTAATTTTTCGAACATTTAACTCTGGCCAGAAAATTCTAATGAGATAAATGTGGAGGGAAAATTAGAAATATTTGTATTCCTAGTTTTTTTTTTTTTTTTTTTTTTTTTTTAAATTTCTATAATTCTGACATTCAACTTTTTCCTATCATTTTTTTAGCGAAAAAATCTTCAATGTCTTCATTGAAAGAAAAAAATAGCCAAGAATTGTTTGTTATAACTCTGTAAGTGTAAAAAGTTTCAATGATTTAGTTAGTAGTATTCCAGCTTTTATGATTCGATCTAAAAAGAATTTGCAAAACAAGAAAAGAGTATAGAAAATATTTCTTCGACTATTAAAATTAAATTATAATTTATTTTATAAAGAGTAAAGGTAGAAAAAAATTTAATAGAGTTTATAAAAAAACACATCTAAAAGTCTTTCAAAATATGTTCAATATCAAAAATTTAATACAATCTCTCCCTTTCTCTAAATGCTCCCGCTTTGTAAAATAAACTTAAAATATCCTAAAGCAAGCATTTTATTACTCTGAACTTTTAATTTTAAATGTAAGACTGACTTGTTAAAGTACACAGAAACTGTTTAGGTAAAAAATGCATTTTTTAATGACTTCAGCCAAATGTAACTTGTCAAAATCTTGTGGAAGTCTGATACACTAAATATATGCTTTTTTCTGTGCCTCAATATTAATACCATTATTTCCAAAAAATGTATTTTTCTTTTCAACATTTTTCTGCTTTTAATTTGTGCAAATTTAATACTGTGAATTTTTCTGAAATATTGATCTATTTCCAAAGGCTCATGTTTTAAGAGTATTTCGAGAAGCTTCACTATGTCGACTTTAAAGTTTGATTCAAAGTCTTGCAATATATATTTCTGCGTAAATCAAATTTTAAAATTAAAGGATTTAATAAGTGCCAAAGTTGTTTTTTATAAAATAAATTAAACTAAATTGAAAAATACAAAAGTTATTTCGTAAGTTGACAGTTCAATTCCTTTATCCAGTATATCAGGATTATTCATATATTCAAGAGGGTTATTAATTCTTTCCATGCGATTTAAAAAACAGAGTATTTATCAAAATTCAAATATTTACCCTGAAGCTCTAAATACTAGATCATTATTTCCTAAAACCTGAACTTCAATTTTATGTATTTCATCAAAGAGGTTATCAGTATCCCACAAATAATTTTGTTACAACTTAAGCAAGTTTTTATCCTAAATTGTAAACAATATAATATTTTGTTGTTTCATATATAAAAAAATCGTTAAAATAAAATTATAAAATCCGGCAATTGTCAATTTGGCAATTTTGGTAAAATACGCCACATAATCACACACATATATATTTAAAAAAAAAAGATGCGTACATAAAAAAATAATAGTTGCTTTACATAATATTAACTTAAACAGCGTCCTTCGAAAATGTTAATTTCAGACCTAAGCTCCTTTATTTTAGATACTAAATAGCATTAAACTCCGAACTTCACTGGAGTGCTCATGCTCGAAAATCACTGTTCAATGTAATAAAATGCTTAGCACTCTTTTATTCTTTCATTAGAACATGAAGTAAGTCTCCCTTCAGCGGTAATTCAATGCCGCTATTAACCTCTTCCTTTTATCGTCATGCAAATGAAAGCAAATTTTTCGAGTGCTCTTCAAGACTCCACCAGATGAACAAGATCGGAGGGACGAGTGGATAAAGCGGTGACCAGTACGATAACGAAGGGCATGTGACCAGCGTGAAAAGTAGGTCACTCCCTATGAAAAAGAAAGTGATGGAGTAGAGTAACCAGGGACTATTTATCCGTCTATCCGACCCCGCCCTATAAGCGACCTTCTCTCTGTGATCAGCGGTATCTCCGCGCCTCTGGGTGCCTTTTTTTTTTTTTTTATCCCCACTGGCCTTTGACACTTTCTCCCTTTAAAAAGTTGCATTGAAAATTAATGCGCTAATTTTTATGAAAAGGAAACGAATTATTTTGGCACGCACGCTCATAAATGGTGTGCTTGCGATGTTTTTTTTTTTCATGGCCATTAAGAGTAAGAATAAATTTCCACTCCTATTTCTTGGAATTTAAATTTAGATTCCAAGGATGAAACATAGCATGATTTTAGGAATCATTTAACCCCTCGCTAAGAAGAATTTTCAGTGTAAATATTTGCTGCCTTTTTTTGTATTTGAAAAATAATGTTTCATATTTACAGTAAAAATATGTGTTCAATAAAAATGGAACAAAAATATGTGTAAAAATATGTGTTCCTTCCTGGTTTAATCACATTTCCGTACATGAAAAAACTGAAGCGTCTGAAGCAAAATCTGATTTGTTAAATTATCCTTAAAATAAGATCCTTCTCAAAATATTGTAAGATATCCCAAGAAAAAGAACTCGAGCTGCAGCTGAATGGTAGGACAGAGATTTTTAAGGTGAAAATCTCCATATTTAGCTCCTGGCACAATCGAATGACGGGAGATGAGTACTTCATTTCTGCATCCACATCTTTTGGGATAGCGTTAAGAAGATTTTCAGGTTTTCTTCTTTGCGACATGTGAATACATTCCACTATCCATAAAGAAACTTCTTCTTGGAAAATAGGATCAGATTAATGGAGGGGGTGTCAAATGGGGGAGTGTAGCAAGCTTCTGCTGTTAGGCTGTTCACTATATGGTGGGAAAGATGAGGTAAAAAATTAAATATACTAATGAAATTCTTACACTTTTATTACATTTAATTTTATTAAGAAATTCAATTATTTAATTAATAGTTTTTATTATATTTTTTATAATTTCTTATGCATACGTATATATGTGTATATAATTTTTTATTCTTTTATATTTTCTTATTGACATTATGAATTTTATTACAAAATACTAAGAGAGTTATTTACATTTTAAGATCGAGAGAATTTGAACACAGTTATTGTTACATTAAGTTAATTGTAAAATCATGACTCCCCTTCACTTTTTCTCTCGAATCATAGCTTTTTAAGCAAAATCGCTATCTTCCACGGTTTCCCATTAAGATTGCGCAAACTATCTTTGATAATAGTAGTTGTTCGCTTCACTACCTTTCACTCACTGCTTTAAAAGTTTTACTTTTGAGGTTTTGAATTCATATTAACATTTAGAAATCATTATCTCCAATAATAAAATTGAAAAAAAAATTTCATTAATGCTACTCTATTTGATTCCTCTACCATATGAATGCAAAATAAGAGAACTGTTTTTCTTATTATATTTTAAGCACAATGTTCTCACTTTTCGTCTTTTATTTAATAATCATCATTTTTAAAACTCGTTAAACTATATAATGTTTTATACTTTATTTTTTTCCTTTAAAAAATAAATTTAACTTTAAAAAAAAACACATAAATATTCTCTATTATTTACGTACTATAAATAGACTCAGTTTATAAATTGGTAAAGTGCCATAAAATATTTGTGAATGCATCACTTATTCAGCATGAATTGTGCTGACGAATTCAGTGTTATTTTTATGCCAGATACTAGCCAAGATAAATTAAGGCATCATTGATTATATGACACCTGGTTGCTAAGTCTCTGGCGTGTCTTCCCACCCTTTCGTATTAGAATCTATCTATCATCCGATTGCAATCCATTTATTAGCAATCATCTACTACCCAAGGAAATGTATGAATATGTCGTACTGCTTTTTGATTTGTGAACGGGTTCGCCGATTTTTCCTACGGCCACATGAATATCTGCGTCAGCCAAATTATAAAATAATTAAAATTATATTTATTTTTTAAAGACATTTTACTTTTATTATCATTAGACTATTTTTGGACACTCTCCTCATTTCGAAATTATTTTTGTTAATGTTACGTTTTCCTTCAGATTATTTATTTTTAGACATAACATAGAGTGTTATCATATATGAAGATTTGTTTTAAAACTGTTTCATGCCATATAAGTAATGATACATAAAAATGATAGGAGTAATGTATTGAGCGTTCTTTGGTCACAAATATTTGACGTTTGATTATTTTAAAAAAATATTTCTATTTATTTTATACTATAATTAAAATTGATTATTTAACTACTAATCAAAACCGTACTACTTATTTTCCAGTTTTAAACTATCAGATATTTTTGCATTAGCTCTAATATGTGTTTCCAAGTTCATAAAACAATTCGAGCATAATAGTAGCACACAACTAAGATCTTACATAGAATCAGATAAACAAAGGTTACATGGAATAAGATTCGGATGATTCTTGATCATTGTGGCCTTTATTAACTAAATAAGGAACTTCCAGTAAGCATGATTAAACTTAAACATGATGATGTTTTCTTTTATTCACATAATCACTAAAATTCTTGATCTTATGCCTTGTATTTTATTTTATACATTCGCAACGAATGTACTGTTCCACTATAATCAAAAATATATCTACTAGTAAAACATACAGTTTTTGATACATTCTGCTTTCTTTGAGATCATTAATTTCAATATATATTACCTTTTTTTTGTGTGTGTGTGTGTGTGTGTGTGTGTGTGTGTGTGTGTGTGTGTGTGTGTGTGTGTGTGTGTGTGTGTGTGTGTGTGTGTGTGTGTGTGTGTGTGTGTGTGTGTGTGTGTGTGTGTGTGTGTGTGTGTGTGTGTGTGTGTGTGTGTGTGTGTGTGTGTGTGTGTGTGTGTGTGTGTGTGTGTGTGTGTGTGTGTGTGTGTGTGTGTGTGTGTGTGTGTGTGTGTGTGTGTGTGTGTGTGTGTGTGTGTGTGTGTGTGTGTGTGTGTGTGTGTGTGTGTGTGTGTGTGTGTGTGTGTGTGTGTGTGTGTGTGTGTGTGTGTGTGTGTGTGTGTGTGTGTGTGTGTGTGTGTGTGTGTGTGTGTGTGTGTGTGTGTGTGTGTGTGTGTGTGTGTGTGTGTGTGTGTGTGTGTGTGTGTGTGTGTGTGTGTGTGTGTGTGTGTGTGTGTGTGTGTGTGTGTGTGTGTGTGTGTGTGTGTGTGTGTGTGTGTGTGTGTGTGTGTGTGTGTGTGTGTGTGTGTGTGTGTGTGTGTGTGTGTGTGTGTGTGTGTGTGTGTGTGTGTGTGTGTGTGTGTGTGTGTGTGTGTGTGTGTGTGTCTATAATGTCCATAAGTTAGTTATGATAAAATATATTCGATTTTTTCCCAAGAAACACTGCCCAAATTTCAATCTCTAACCATAAAGTTATTTTCATGTTTTGGTTCATTGGTTACTCATTAATTCTTTTCACACAAGTGGGCTAATTATACCCTGGCTTATAATTTAAAGTGGACTCCGAATCACTATAAAAACCCACACTCGAGGTGGAAATCAAACTGACGAAATGTGGAAACGAAGCCGAGAGAGCTAAACATTCAGTCCCTAGTTCGGTAGCAATTTGCATGATAAAACGTAAGTTTCTCTTAAAAGTGTATTAAAGCATACGCACACATTTTTTCTTCGATTTGTACAGATATTATTAGTTTAAAAAGAAAATTAGCAAAATATAAAAATTCAGTAAATCATATTAAAAATAGAAAGTCTGAAAACAACCTTTACGAAACAAAATCATATGAAGAAATCAAGCCTAAGCAAAGAAGTTCATCGCATATAGAAAGAAATTATATAATATTTTTCAAGAATATGAGAGTACATCCAAATAAAAAGAATAGTTTGGTCAAAGTTTCTTAAAGGTTATTATAAAGTTAAAGCTTTTTTATAGGAAAGAGTTTGAAGTGAACAGAATAAACGAAAAATCAATAACTTAAATTTTCAAAAATGTGTATACATACATATGAATGTACAGTGGTAAAATTAACAGTAATTTTTGTATAGGAATGCTCAATTTGGAGAGAAAATTTCCTCTTGAGTTTTAAACCAACTTCTAACTTTATGCAATATATTTAGAAATGATACTGTCAGCAAAATCATTCTTCGCCCCAACATAGTATATGTTCTCCTGAAAAACACCTTCATAAGCATATCATTCTGATCATGAGATTAAGTAGCTGATTGGAAAGATTTGGACATCAGTTTTAGGGTGATTCTGTGGGCCCTCTTAATTTCATGGAGGAATTTTCCAAACAATTTAAGTCAAAAATAACTTTCATGTATCTTCTTCTAAAATCTTAAATTTCCAATTCAAATAAATCTTGTCAAAGAAGATTATGAATGTGAAATCATGCCTATTCTTTGGATGAAACAATCTCCATATTTCAGTACAATCGACATGATATAGTTTATTTTTAATACAAGAGTATCTCACAATTGACCTATCTATCCTATGTCTATATGAAAGAGAGACGCTTCAATCTGTCCATACCAAAAATTTAAGACAATTAATCAAGATAGCAAGTATTCTACTACTTCGGTATACAATATCTCTCCGAAGTCCAGTAAATGGATTTAAACTCTTTAAATCCTTATTTGAAATCGATTTTACTTTAATCCAAATAGGTAAATATAATGAACTATTGTAAAAAGGAATCAAAGGTTTCAAAAAATGCTCATCAAATATGACATTTTCTAAATTTCAACATTTAATGAAAGTGAAAAATATCATAGTAGCATGAATTAGATGCACACAGGTAATAAATTTTCTCATTTATGAATTTCCTATGAATACCATTTATTAAGTAATGAGAAAAGGAAGTAAAAATCTGTTATATTTATATGCATCTCACACATAATGTATATTTCATACACATTGTGTGTGTTCATAAATTTATTAACTTCTTATATTATATGCAATCTTCTATAAAATTTAATACTTTTTTATTTAGTCTTTTGAATTTCTATTTGTACCAAATGTATTCTATAATCAGAGCTTACAAAGATGCTGAATGAACATTATTGTATAAATTTTTAACATATGTTCACATAATTATCAACACTTTATACAATATACAGTTAATTGAATTAAATCAATTTCTTTTTACTTACATAATTATTAATTCACCTTAAATTGCTTTTTTTCGTAACCTTTTAATTCTGCGTGCATTAAAAAATGTCTGTAAAAATAAAATTAAGATCCTTAGTTTATTAAAAGTCAAATTCGCTCCACTTTTCTCTCTCATCTTATATAATTTTAAGAGCAAAACATCAATAAATTTCATTACACTAAACAAAATCATTTCTCCTTCAGATGATAGATCAAATTTCAATTTGACTTTACCTACATCGAACCAAGCCTCTTAACGATGCATTAGTGAATTTTCGTTATCGGAATTTAGAAACATAATACTTGTCCCTAATTATTTGGAAGTAAATTACATTATTCTTAAAAAGAAGGTAAAAATGGCTTTAGCTAAAATCTATTTGTTCTGCAAACGAAAGACAATACTGTTTTTTTCCCCTAAAACACTCTTCATCGTATTCAAACTTATGTCTTTTATAATGTTAAGTGTTGTTTTCTAAGGGCTAAAATAATCAATTGTTTTACCCCTAAGGATTCAATCGAGCAAAAACTTCTTGAATGAATATTTTAATCTCTTATAAATAAATTAGGAGAATTTCTTAATAAAGAGAGGCATTTTTACTAATCAATAAATTATTATTGAAAGTTTTTAAAATTCATTATAAAGTTTTCAAAATTCATTCGAATATAGAATTTAGTTATGTATTCTAAGCAATCCTAAACTTACATTAACTATTATTTTTTTTTGGAATTTAATCATAAAAATACTTCTTCTTTATCATTCTGGAATTTATTTAATTTTGAAATTTCTCTAAACACGTTATGCTTTTTTTAAACTGAGGATTAAATATTCCTCACACATGCACACAAACACCATGAGGCTGCCAAAGTTCAAAGTTTGCTATAATTCTATTTAGATTCTTAATTAAATATTAAATAATTCTAAAAACAAACGGGGATTCAATTGTAGCTACATTTGTAATTATTTTTTTTATTCGTTCCAAGATTTAAAATTTATTTTGTGAAGGGACAATTACAAAACACAACTTTGAGGTTAATTTTTAATAATCTTTAAAGAAGTAAAATACTAGATCATAAAGTTACAAAAAAATTATTGAGAATTATAATAATCTTTAACATTATTATAATTCTCAATATTTTAATGAAGGTTAAATTATGTTTTCTATTTCATTTTAAGCAAATTAAAATACAACGAAATATAGGATAAAATTGAAAATTCGGTTCCACAATTAAAAAGTATAAATCTTTTATGTCAAAGTGTATAACTCATTAATGTGATGGATGGTATGATATACTAAAGAGTTAAGTGTGGTTAATTCTTCGGAATGCATAACAATGTTGCTTTTGTTCCCAATTTCGTAAACACTTTTATAGTTATTATTCAAAATTCATCACACTTAAGGAGCATGCCAAACTGAAAAACAATTCAAAATGAAAATTCTCTCAGCTATTTAAAAAGAAAACTTTTCAATAATCCATCACGTTGCCCCATCAAAGTGACACTTATAATGGAAGGTTTTGCAATACATCATCAAAATGTTTTTTACGAATATAATGTTTTTCATGTAGCAAACTACATTAGTCAATTGATCCAAAAGATCATCTTATGAAGAAAGTGTCCTTTTTTGATATTATACTTAATAAAAGGAAATACACTTTATATTTATTCTGTACCTTCTAATGTATTAAGATTTATATTCCTTTCACCTCTTTCTTATGGAAAATTAGACTTTCTTTACATCTTGTTAAGGCATTTGATACAACAGTCTTCATTATAGCATAATAATCATTGATGTAGAAATATTTTTCATGTGAAGCAAAAAGTGAATATAGATTAGCTTATATAACTGATCAGGTTTGAGTTCTAAAAAACCACGAGAGCTCTGACCTTTAAAATCCTCGAGAATTTTAAAAGAACTTCATTACCATATCAATAAAACGTTATAGTGCTTCTCTCTATATATATATTTATACATGGTGCAAATTTACTGTTTTGTATTTCATCCCTTCTATATCATTTACCATCTTATTTTACAAAAGGCTACATTCCCCAGTAAGTGTTGTCTATCTTAAGAACATCTGCACGTAATGTTCATCAAGATGTAACACGAGTTTCTACTGTATAATAGCTTAATGGAAATGCCAGCAATGATTAGCGAAATGAAATTTCAATGCGCTGGACATAATTTCTAATGGCAACTAATAGAGGTTCAAATCTCAAATTACATGTTGTTTCAAACATTTCCCTTGATGATAAATATGAGTGTATAATACTATATAATATGTGAGGATTGGCTTCGTTACACATAGATGACGCAAAATCGGTTTTCAGAATTAAACCTTGATTTGAAAGATTTGTTTGGGATGATAGATGTTTATTGAGCCACATCACTCGAAACGACATCTACTCGACATAATAACTCATTGATAATTGATAAATACAGGATCTTTATAATCTCTCTCTTTATGTGTATATATATATATATATATATATATATATATATATATATATATATATATATATATATATATATAGAATTAGTGTCTTTTAATTTTTTCGAATGAGCTCACTCTGTTAAATTTGATCTTCAGCTACAAATATTTTATTTAAAGATTTATTTAAAAATTTCAATAATTTATATTTGTAATTATAAAGTCGCATAAGCTGCTTCATTCAGAATTCATAATAACTTATTTTTAGTTAGCAACTTTGATTTAGAACTGTTTTTGTCTGTGTTCAAAATTTTTATTATAGCTCTGTTGCATTGCAAAGATTTACATATTTCTAAGATACATTTCTTTCAGTATAAAATATTACAACAGGTGTATTATCAATAAAGAGCGAACGACCAAAAACATTGTTTCATGGGGTAACTGTTATTGTTTCGGGGACAACTGAACTAATTGAAATTATTGGGAAAAACCTTCCCCATCTTTAAAGTAAAGACCACAAGGGTTGAGAAATTTCCTGTAAATATGCTAATATTTATCACAGAAAATTAAAATAAAAGATTAATTGTTGAGTAACATGTGTTAATGGGAATAACACTACATGTGCATTCAAAAAAGAAGCATTTGATTTATTACTTTGCAATTTTATTGACAAAAAAGTTTAAAAGATTTAAAAAACATATGTCATTTAAAATTCGAATCAAAGTGGTTCAAAACTTATTTACGTAATTTCATTGGGAATAGAGATCAAATATAGAACACTGATGAGAAGTACAATTACAGCTGTACATGATAGTTATAGTACAAAACAAATATTTGTCTTCAATGTCAACACAGTTTTATATAAACAGTTTTGAAAATTTATCTCCAATTGGATGAAGATCATTAATAACATATTATTTTATGCGCTGGATCGAGTTTCACGTTTGAAGTGCTCTTGAACTAGTACAGTCACTGCAATTTTCTCTTATAAGTTTCTATATATCATTCCCTCTATTCTTATAAGTTTTTGATGAATATTAGAATTTTTGTTGTTTTGAATAGTTTTTGATTATCATTAAAATAAATCAGAGGGATTAAAATAATATTATAGAAGCTAATTAAGTCTTATGTTACGAATTGTTTGGATGCTACAACTCAAAAATGTTGCTATCGTACTGGATACTAATATTCTCCAGTAAATATATTTTAAAGAGATTGTGCTAAGAGGATTTCCGTGTTTTTTTTTAATATTTTTTATAATAAATGTGTGTCGTTCATATGCGTTGAATCCATTTCGACAAATCGGCCAGATGATGATATAGGCATGTATTGCAAAGTATCAGATACATAGCAGAAAATGCATAACGATTGTTTAAATCAATACAGAAATAAATCTAAACTTAAAGCATTTATTTTTTTCTTTGTACTAAACTTGATTTTATTTACTTTATGGTGTAGGAGTATAAAAAGAGCTATCAATTTAAGTACTTACATGTGAAAAATAATGAAACATAGTTAAAAGTCTAGGTGGCAAATATTTGATAATGAAATTTTACGCTGTTTCTCTCATCTTAAAACCATGTATAAATTCCGGAAAAGTCAATGGCATTTTGCTTTTTTACAAAAAGCGATTATTGACTCAAATTTTACTATTTCTTTGATAGATTTTGAGTTTAAATCTTTAAGTTATGTTTAAAAAAAGTCTTATTACTTTTTGCAACAAAAGAGAACTTACTGTTTTTCTGTTGCTCTTCTGGATGAAAATATTTATTAATATTTATGGGTACTTGTAATAAAACTATTCTTAAAATATATGATCCTATAAATATATCTTACATAAGTATGAAAAAAGGTATTTAATATACTTTTTACTATGCCATGTGTGCACTGAGGAAGTCGGACTCCACATCTAAATATGTTCCAGTTGGAAAAGTGGAGCAGCACACCCCATAATGCATCCCAAGCTGGCACATGACAACAACAACAACAATATACTTTTCTGATGAAATTTAGCTTTATAAAATTTTAATAAGTGTTTGATAAAGTATGAATCTCATCTATTAAGTATAAAAGGAAAAAATTATATGAAAACAGTAATCTTTTCGCTTGTAGTTAACAAAGTTTATGAAACAAGTTTTAAATATATTTGATAGTACAAAAAATATTTGATGATACAAAAATTTGAATGTATAAAAAAAATGGATGAAATTCTGTAAAATATATATTTATTTCATTTCATTAAGGAAATTCAGATGAGTATTTTTTGCGTGACATATGCAATAAGTACCCATATTTATTCCATTAATTTGAAAAAACTATTACCATATTTTCAATATATAAATGTGGTTACATTACGACACACACATAAATAAAGACATTCATACGTACATACATACATACATATATATATATATATATATATATATATATATATATATATATATATATATATATATATATATATATATATATATATATATATACATACTCTTCTTTCATGTCAACAGCATAAGATAAGTAAGGAAAAAACTTGTTAATTTTTAACTATTTTTCTCACTCTCTGTCTCCATTTAAAAAATAAGTTGAAAAAAATATTATCCCACTGCTCAAACTTATTGAGAATTAAAAAAATACAAATATCCATATCAAAAATGCAAAAGGAATATGGAACTTATAGAGTTATAAATGTCGTTCAAAATATTGTTAAAATCGAAATGATGAATTGCACTAAAAACATTCTTCTTGTTTTATTATCTTTAAAATAATGAGAAGTTATTACATTTTATTTTTTATTATGTATGAATATCATATTTTAAGTCTTTTTATTTTAATTAACAACGTTTCCTAAGTCAAAATGGATTTGCTTATTTCTAATTATTTTTCATTATTTTTATTTTTATTGTTATTTTTGTATTGTTATATTTTTTGTAAAATTACCTAACCATTTTTAATAACTACTAGTTTATTTTTCATAGGCTAATTATTACTTTTTAACAACATGTTTAAAATTTCCAAGTTTTTATTTTAAACTAGCTTAAATGTTTTTACTGACAATAATCCTTTTAATATTTAATATAAATTCAACCTATTTTTTGATAAATAGTGCCCTTTACAATCTTTTCCTGTCGTTTTTATATCTACTAATTTTCTTTTATATCAGTTTTCTCTATCTAGGTGTAACCATAATTGTGTTTTGCTTTTTTCTTGATCCTTAACTTTAGAGAGAAGGGCAGATATTTTGATATATTGAATTCTAACAATAACAACTGTTTTCAATTAGCAATTATTGTTCTATATGTTTCTTATTGAATATATGGTAGTTTTTTTTTTTAATTTTTTGTGTGTTTGAATAAAAGATTCTAAAATTACAAAAATTTGGATTTTAATTTCACTGCAAAGGTAACACAAATTTCTCTCTATTTTGGAGCCCATCCAGAGTTTATTCTCCAACATTTACCTTTCCATTCATTACAAGGCACTTTCCTAATTCCTGATTTTTCTTTTATTTTTTGCTAATTAGTTTCCATTCATTAATGCATATTGTTTATTTTCTGAAAGAGAATAACATTTTTTTCACTAATCTTAATCTTAAGTTTTTTTCTTAAGGTATGTCTTGTCCAGAGTTCTACATTATTTGTCGCAAAACAGCTTAACTATCCTTCGCATATTTTTTTTTTTTTTGTGTGTGTGGAATCCAATGGATTTTTTTTATTTATTCAAAAAAATTTCACCTGTGGTCATAGTTCATGGACAAGAAAAGGAACTTTAGTTATTTTATGAAATAAATTATTTTTTATTGAATGTGACATATTTTACATTGCATTTTGTTCTTTTTTAAACTTGATTAAGCCTTCGGTTTCTTTTCTTTTTATTTGCATTTTGTCATGTTTCCGTTGCCTATTTTCCCAACTATTTAGATAACTGTTTCTCAAAGTGGTTCCTATGTAACCCCTGGAAACTCTGGGAAGAATATGCTGAGGGTCCGTGGGGAAGATTAAAATTGATTTGGAGGTTCCTGGAAAACTCTACAGAGGGTCCACGTAAGGTTTAATGTTAAATAATAAAATTTTGATAGATTTTATTGCTAAATAAATTTAAATAAATAACAATAAATTAGTCGTGAATTTTAACGTCCAGAGTAAAATGTAAATATAGGTGGGTTCTTTAAGTATTGTCTGCTACTGAGCGTTATGCAATACTATTTGCGAATAATTGACAAAACTTGTTTTCACTTATTTGACACTTGTATTAACAATTATATATATAACTTGTTTTAATACTATTACTAAAACTTACTTATTAATCAATTTAATTCAATAAATTTAAGCTTTTTGAATTTCCCTCAACATGTTAACAACAATATAATAATAAAATAAGAAATAAGAAGCGTCTTGTGTGTGTGTGTGTGTGTGTGGTGTGTGTGTGTGTGTGTGTGTGTGTGTGTGTGTGTGTGTGTGTGTGTGTGTGTGTGTGTGTGTGTGTGTGTGTGTGTGTGTGTGTGTGTGTGTGTGTGCGTGTGTGTGTTATTTAGATCTTTGAAATAATCACACATAACAAAAATAAAAGATTCCACTGGCAAGCAGATATGATTTAATAATTCTAGATGGCTTCAGTTGCTTAAGTTAACAAAGGACAGGGCACATGGCAAGAGAAACAAACGAAAAGAAGTTTGTCAAGAATCCAGGAACGACATTACATGTACTAATTTCTCTACAATATAAACATGAACTATAAGAGTCATACATCATACACATCTAATCAACAGTTTAATGATAGGTCATACTGATATGAAATATATAAGCAAATTTTGCCAGTTTTAGACGAAAAGAAGTTTTGTATTATTATTTGGAAGTTCTGGTAAAATAGCATTTTTGGTATTGTAAAAAAATGGTGTATTTTTATTACACAAATATATTGGACTAAAACTGATTTCTTTTAAAAAAATCAGATATCATGTTTTTTCAATATATTGTATCACATTTAAAAAAATGTAATCACTGAGAGATTACTTACTTTAAGGGATTACTTTTTGTTAAAAGCATAAATAACTCTCGAAAGTTTTTTAATATAAATGCTTTTAAAAGAAGCTGATTATTAAGAATTATATTTTATTCAAAAATTACATTGAATTTTATCTTTACGACAAATAATTAATTCGAAAAGGATTTACTGCGCCATTCTATTGAAATAGCTAATATTAAGTAAATGATTTGTTACAAATAAAACATTTGCTACACATATTTCTTATGACATTTATGCCTTTTTAACAGATAATAGTGAGAGTGAATTAAAGAAAAAATTACCAACAATAGTGCTGAATGTATAAAATATGGCTTTCATTGCCAGAAAATAATATTTTACCTATATGTGTTTTCTATGTAATCAAACTATATCAAATGATTCAATAAAAGCTTCTCTAACCTTAAAGAGCATTTAATAAAAATCGAAAGTGACAAAAAATGATAAGCATCTTTCCAAAAGTGAATGAAAAATATTTGAAAATATAGTCACTGCAACAACTCATCTGAGGGAGATGACTATGCAAAGTCCTGAAAGACGTGCACCGCAAGTAAAGAGTAAGCAGTAAGTGAAGTAACAAGTCAAACCAGCTATCAACATTATAAAAAGAATTTCACTGGATAATACAAAGGATTGACGACATAGCTTTGTACTCAGGAAATTCTTCTTTACGCATCTGAATTTTCTGTACAGCTTGACAAGTCCGCTTTACCAGGAAAAGTTTTAATTTTAGCTTATGTAAGATTAGTAAAAAGATGATTTTGCCACGAATTGTTATATGTTCAGAGTTTTCAAGCCGATAAGAAAGAAAATAATTCAATAAAAATATTTCTTGAATTAAAAAGAGTTTTTTCAAGGTTATAGTTTTTTCAATCAGAGAAAAAGCTATTACCTTGACTAATATTACTTTTGTTGCCTACTTACAGTATTCCGACAATGATAGGAAGATGCCGAGGCTTACTAGCATCTTAAAACAATCTGTACTGAATGCATTTTCAGTGCATTGTGTCATTCATCAACATCATTTAATCGCAAAAAATCTTAGTGAATGTTTGGATAGATCCCTATATTATGTCATTAGAACAGCTAATAAAATTAAAAAGAATGCTTTCAATTAAAGATTATTTGCTCAATTTTGTTTGAAAAAGGTTGTAGACTATAATCGCTTACTACTTTGCATAAAAAAGCTTTTATTATCTAAGAGTGCATATTTAAATCACATTTATACACTCTTTGATTCAGTGTGGGAAATCCTGGAAAGCAAAGATAATGATTAGCGACACAACTTAATCAACTCCAAAACTGTCAAATTCTATATAACTGATTGATTAGCCAAATTTAAAGAAATTAATTTTAAACTACAAAATAACCAATTAAATTTAATCAAGAGTAAAAGAGTACAATCTTCTTTTGTTGCAAAATTATATCTCTGCAAACAAAACTTTGATAGAGGAGAATGTTCTCAGTTTCCAAATCTTTCAAAATTCCAAAATAGAGATGAAGATTTGCTTGCTTATTCTCAAAACAAAAAGGCTCTCTATGTAGACCTGAGGCAAAGATTTGAAGACATCCTTCACTTGGATATTCTGGACTTCGTGCTGTACCCTTTTCCGTGTGGACAAACTCAGATTCCAAACTCAAATGAATCCATACTCCTAGAAGAGCAATTTATTGAAATATATACAAATGATATGCTTATAAACCAATGTTTGAATAAGGATCGAACTAATTCTAGCAACAAAAACAAATATCACTTTCATCAGCTGCAATATGATTTATTGTATAAGAGTTGACTGCTTTCTGGTCTACCTATTTGATAGAATGTGGATTTAGTGTCATTATGAATCTCATCAAAAAAAGGAAACCGAGTAGAAATAAGACTCGTGAGGATTTACGGTTGCTGTTCACAAACATGAGCTGGGTATAAACGCTCATAACAGCTCACCAAGTCATTAGTTTATATATATATATATATTAAAAAAGTTATAATTTCAAAAATTCTTTTTCCACAAAATATTTTTATACTATGCATTTATGTAGCTTTTTCACTTTAAGGGTCCGTGGGCAAGTTTTAACAATAAAAGGGAAACTATGGGTCCAAAACACTTTGGGAACCACTGGTTTAGAAAGGCACAATTTATTGAATACAAAGCTTTTACTATTATTAGATAATTTCTTTCCCTCCTGAAATGTATCCTTTAAGAATTTTAATCATTTAAAATTAGATAAATTTATGTTCCTGTTCCTCATGATCTAATTTCTGAAGAACTTTGTACTTTTTTAAATATATTATTCTTTCATCCTTATTTCATCGCATTCCAGATATTTATAAATTATAGTAAATTCGAATGGGAAAAATATATTTATATAATTCATTTACATATTATATCACAATAAGACTAGATAACTTTTATTTTGAACTTTTCTATGTACTCAACTGCTTATTTAATTTTAATATTATACTTTTATAATATTTTACTATTGCAAATTTATTAAATTTTTGCATATTGAAATATGTTGCAGTGATTTGTAATTTGGGAAAAATTTGGCAGCAGATGTTAATCAAAGTTAAAACTCAGTTTGAAAAATTTCCAGAATCATTCCAAGCCATTTTCAATAATACATTGTATGACACTAGTGCGTTCTATACAGGGTGTCCCAAAACGACCGTATAAACTCTGCACAGTTAGATTCTTAGTTGGGAGTAGATAAAAATTGCCCAAAGAAACGTTCCTGTACGATCCATAGTTTACGAGAAAATTACGAAAAACAAAGTATGACGTCACTCCCGGTGCAAAAAAAACACTTTATCAAACATATTAACAGCAGTATATGTACAAATTAAAGCAGATGTTCAAAGTTTCCTCCCTGAATTTCGAGGCAGGCTTGAACACGCTGTGGAATGGCTGTCATCACAAGTTGCAGCATCCCGGTGTCCATCGAAGTATAAGCAGCTTGCAGACGAGCAACTAAATCCATTGGTGTTGACACTACGTCTCGATACACAAGTTCCTTGAGATGGCCTCATAGGAAAAAATCCAACGGTAAGATCTGGTGGAGCCGGATTCTCACGTCCGATCCAGGGGCCGGAGTATTCCATATCCAGCCAACCACATACATTAGCACAGAAATTCGCGGGAGCCCCATCATGCTGGAACCCAAAGACATTTCCATTACGTCGGCCTTACATCAAGTACATGTCATAGTAGTCACAAATGGAATACCTGGCCACCATACAAAGACTACCGGTAGCTGCATGATGCAGCCTTTTAAATACCAGTTTAACGACTGCTTAAAGTCATTCCTTGGCGCGCTCATACATGACGCAATATGCGCGGTGAACGTTTTAAACATTATAGTCTGGAAAGATACGCAAATACTGTTGTAGATATGTCCAATAAAGTGTTTTCTTTTCCTTGCACCGGCAGTGACGTCATACTTTGTTTTTCGCATTTTTCTCGTAAACTACTGATCGTATAGGAACACTTCTTTGAGCAGTTTTTATGTACCCCAACGAGGAATTTATCTGTGCAGAGTTTATGCGGTCGTTTTGGGACACCCTGTATACATCATTGTAAATACGGAAACCATATGAGTTGAACAATAAAATTTCTCTGTCCATTTCCACACTTCAATTTTAAAAATTAAATGCCTATACAAAATTTAATAAAAAATAATTTCATCGGATACTTTCTTTTTAGAAAAAATAACATTTAAATATTTTCAAACAAATAATCTGATAAAACTTATTTCACAATAAGGTTTTCTGCAAAAAGTGGAAATAGTGCTTGTTATATATATATATATATATAGAGAGAGAGAGAGAGAGAGAGATACGATACAACATGAAGAAATATAAAACTAGTAAGTCAAAATTTGAAAATCACTGACAAGAATAAAATAATGTATAATACAAAGAATAGGAGGAAAGCATAGCGCTGATTAGATTGCCTGTAATATACATTAGTTGGTGATGTTCTCTTTTGATTTATTGTGCTGTATTTCATATACCATATTTATTTCTTTAAAATGTCTTTACTCTGCTATATGTATATATATTTCAGAAAATGAAATTTATTTATTATATACATTTTAAATGCTTATAACTATATCATTTCTGTATCAACAGACAAAGAATTAAAGCTCTATTAGTCATTATTTTTCGCTTTTTATCTTCCCTGCAAAAAAAAAAAAAAATCTCTGTGTGTAAAAATAGTTGCCTTACATATAAAAGCGTACACTTTTCTTCCACTAAAACTGCTTATAACGTCAATTAAATTACTCATTCATCATTGTCCAATAACATGTATAAATGACGCGGTATCCAAAAATTCCTGACCTCATCTATGAGAAAAAACTAATACACCAATAAGTGAAATTGAATTGATTTGGAAAAAAATTGCTCTCTTGTTTTGAGCACTGCCCTCTTGTTTGTGAATGAGTATTTTTTATTGATCTAATGCTATCTGCAAGAGATTAAATACTTCCTCGAAAACGTATTTTTCTTAGAATGGAAAAATTTGACGGATGAGCTTCATCAAAAACATTGATCTATGAAGATAATCAAACCAAAAACAAAACGTAATAAATATATACGCCTTGAATGAATAATTTTTTACTTCTGCTTTTTGTGTGCTTCTACCTAGAAATAAGTCAGTAATAATGAATAATTGTACAATGCCATTGTTTATGTCTTTAAATTGTTTTCCCTTCTAACTCTAGCAATAGCTTCACATCTATTAAAATATCATCTAAGTGTAATATATTTATTTATAAAATCAAAAAAAAAACATTTTCTTCTGTTGATTCATACAATTAGTGTAATACTTTTATAACTGCATATATCAAACAAATGCCTACTTTAGAATATTAATATCATGTATAACTATATTAAAAATGCTAAGCTATTTTGTACCATTACTGAAATACAAGGAAAAAAAGGATCATAACTCCGTAAACTCTTACTCAATATAGTTCATTCATGCTTTATGATCAATCAAACAATTGACTATTAATTGCATAAAAAAGTAATATGTATATATTATTTTTCTGTATAGTTTTATTTCTAAGTTGAACTCTATATTTACAATCTATTCTAACTTGAAATTGCAAAATCATTGCAGAAAAGAAAAATTTTCGAAACTACTCTAAAAAGATTCCGATTTCATATTAGTTAATAACATTACCATTTTAAATGTTTTATTAATTTCGTGCAGGTTTAATAAACCAAATTGTAACCAAACCTTTAAATATGTGAAAAATATTGTACACGAAGTTTTCTCTTTTTATATAAATCTTTTCTTTTTCAAATTATTATAACGTAAGGAAAGAAATATTTTAAAATAGTTATTAAATATAATAAGACGTTTTTTAATACAGCCCTTTAAAATATTTTACGAATTTTTACGTAACGAAAAAATCTAAGAAGCTTAAGAAATACAGATGCTCATTTTTAAGAATAATAGTCACAAAAGAATAAAATTATAACACGCAATTCTATAAAAATTTATGTTTATTTTTCTAAAAAACTTAATCACAAAAGCTTCTTAGAAAGCTAAGTCTTTCAGTCATCCTCTTAATTTAAGAAGAGAGAAGTATAAATGTGTTTTTATTTATTTTCTAAAATATTATCCAATATTTATCTTCAAAAAATCTCATGAATTTATTAAGTTAACTGTTATATATATTTTTGTTATAAATGGACAATGGATATATTTTTGAACAGTTATATTAAAACAAATGTGTTTTTTCTATAAATAGAGAATGAATATATATTTTTGAAAGGATATATTGAAACTAGCATATTTTTAAAAATGAAATATTTACTTTTGACATAAGCTGATAGCAAATATATTTTATACAGATTTATTGACATGGATATATTTTTGAAAAATAAGTATATTTTTAGCATAACTGAACACAACCGATGTCTTTTCTGGTGAGAGCACTCTGAAAAGAGCATCTTTTGAGATTTGAAAAGCAGATAGCTATATCAATGAAAAACTTAAGAGAAAATCTACTATAAATAGGTTGATTGCTATTGTTACTTAACAGAAAAAAAATGCTTATACTATGAGACACGTACACTGAAATCTAGTTGTAACTATGCATAACATATTTTCAGAATTACTAGTATATTAGTTTTGTTTTTATTATTATTCAAGAAATTATTTCTGTCTAAGTAAAGTATATATGGAAGTAAGTAAAGAATATATTTTGTTTCTCTCTCTCTCTCTCTCTCTCTCCCAGTTACCTTATATAATGTTTTCCATCACTAATTTGTATCACGAATTAAAGCACTCTTCAATTTAGTTACTTAGGCACAATTTATTGTTTCTTAATTGGAAAAAGGAGAATTTTGCATCTGGGCTTACATTTCATTCTGCAAAAGTAATTTTTGTATTCTGCTACTTTTTTACTCAATATTTAAAGGAAAATATATTTTTTCCCTGCAAGAAAATGTGTTCGTATGATATGAATTAAAAAATAAAGTTTTCTTAAAAACTAATATTTTGTGATTTTTTTTACGAAAAAATTGGGAAAATCATTCTTGATTTTTATCAGTGTTATATAGATCCAAATTACAATCAATAAGTACATCATACTGTGCCAAATGAAAAATGGCACCCTTAGATGATTTTGAGTTTACTAAATACATTTGCAAATATTTCTAATTAAACATTAACATTTGCATTCTAATTAACATTTGCAAATATTTCTAATTTCCTTTAGTTCATTCATTTAGTTTTAGTTTACAATTTTAGAATTTAAAATTATTCCCATGTTTTATACAAAATTTGTTTGATTTCATAAAATTATTTTTAGTTAGAAACATTGAATGTTTACACATATGAGAACATGTATTATATGCTAATGAAATGTATGACTTTTACATTGCTTTTAAAACGGCCATAAAAACCTCGGGTTTCTTGCTCATATCATTAAAAATGGCCATGCTTTATCTTTAAAAATATATATATAAAGTCATAAATTTGTATCTTTTTTACGGAAATTAAAATATATCTAGACCTTCAAAATAAAGGTTTAATAATGTAAAACAAATTCTTAGACTTTTTTTTTTCTACAGCAAAAGAGTCGCAGTAAAACCTTTCGAAAGAGATCCTATTTTTTTTCAACCAAAAATTTTGCAAGTGCAAGAACAAGTCACATTATTAAAGCAATTTTTATATAACCTAGAGATGCTATTAGCTGAAGTTTGTGAAGCATAAAAAATGGAGAAACTATAAAATGGAATTACATCTTCTCCCCTCCCAGAAAAAAATCGAGAATAATCTCAGTTCCTGTCATCAAGTATATGTGAATGTGTCAGACTCGAAACATCTACAAATAAAGGATCACTTCACATTTGATCATCTATCTCCCAATTGGCCTCATTTTGATCTATTTTTCGAGTGCCAAGAGAGAAAAACAATGATTTTCTCTGAAATGTCTCTTTTCCTTTTATGAAATCACTTTCAATTTTAGATTCCTGAAATATAAAATAAACTGTCAACTGTAAGACTGCTTTTTATAGCAAATCTATTTTTAACGATAATAAGGTTTGTAACTCACGCAGAGTTTTTTTATTCTTGTAACTCTTTTTTAATATCTATATTTTCACCAAAATATTGAACAAGAAAAAACTTAACTAAAATTTGAAAACAAAAAATCTAGTTATTCTATTTGTTAGTTGATTTGAACATTTTTTACTGTCATTTATTACTGAGTTTTAATGAAAACTATTAAATATTTAAATTAAAAACATTTGCAAATATTTCTAATTCGATTCACATATGAATTTTTAATTAAAGCCAATACTCAAAAAATTGTTTTTAATAAATTATTTTCAGCTCATTTATTTACTGGAAAAATAAGTACTATTATTTAAAAATGTTTTTAACAAATATGACTGCAAATAAATATTACAAATTTAAACAACTTGTAAGGTTACTGCCAGGAAAGTACCTAAATATTTCTGCTTCTTTTCACACCTTTTTATAAACATTCATTTCTGAATTTTATAATTATCGTATTTTTTAAAATTGAAAAAAAAATACATAAGTTGTTGCAAAATCAACACGTTTAAAAAAATATTTTACATTATAATTATACTAACCAATTGAAATATGAATTACTCAAGTGTCAAAATATAATACCAATTTTTACAACTGGCAAAACTATGATTTGAAAATGGTTTTGGGTCAGGAAAAATTTAAAATACTTTAAAATGATATCGCTCATAATCATAATTGCAATATTTTATGTTATTTTAGATTTAACTAGCTTAGAAAAGTAAAATATACTTTTATTTTGCACTTTTTTACAATATTTTACTTACACATGTGATGAAAAAGTATACAGATAGGGAGTCAAGATTTCAATCATTTCTCAGTGTATAATGTTGAATAAATATATGCTTATATAAACAGCTCTTATTTGCATCTTGAATACGATAAATAGTAGAAAATAGAATCCAATCAATGAAAATTAATTTCAAAACGCATTATAGAGCGCTCTATTAGTTCACACTTCTTTAAATATCTGCAGAATTGTATTTCATTCGATTAAATTGATTTACTCCTTATAATTGCTTGCAATGATTTTGGCTGCTTGATAAAAAATTTTATTCCAAATAAACAAAAGATACAAGAACAAATATTTTAGATTCCATATTGTACTATAATCAATACCAATAAATTGGTGCACACATTTGAAATGTCATAATACATTACTTTATCAAGCACTTATCCGTAGTCAAATACTGCATGGGTAGGAAGTGAAAACCTATAGACATATCATCTTTTGATTCATTTGAATCATCATGTCAGTTGTTTTTAAAACATAACTAGACGATAAAGTATGAAAAAATTAATCTATTTATTGATGTCTCTTTTGTAAAACAACTGTTCTTTTAAAAGGGCATGGTGAAATTTCTCAGAACTTTTTAAATAATTTTAAGCGTTTTCATGCCTTACATGTAATTTCCAGCTGTACAAGTATAGATTAAATTCCTGTTGAAATAAGTAGCTGCTATTCTTCAATTTATGTACCCAAAATTTGATCTCATCGTTTGAATGATGTTGATCCTTGAATAGCAGGACACTTTTGCCTTAAAGTATACTAATTTTTCTTCTCAAATTTACATATCTTAATACCCTTTTGAATTATTTATAACTCTAGCTATCTCATACTTGCTGTTTATCAGTGTCAATTGTTTTCCCAAACTAATGTGTTCCTTTCAGCTTTTGAAATAATGTTCACTCAATTATTTCCTGAAGGTAAATATTGTTTTTTCGTAATTGTTTGTTTATTTTAAACTAGCTGCTGACTCCTAGTGTTAACGCATCATTAGCTGAAGTAAAAAGAAATAAAATGAATGTGGTTGTATTTCATTTTGATTACAAAATAGGGTAAAAATTTGAATATAACACAGTCAAAATGCACGACTGTTATGATGATGTTATGATGATGTTCAAAATGCACAACTGTTCAAATGAAATAATGTTCACTAAATTATTTCCTGAAGGTAAATATTGTTTTTTCGTAATTGTTTATTTATTTTAAACTAGCTGCTGACTCCTAGTGTTAACGCATCATATGCTTAAGTAAAAAGAAATAAAATGAATGTGGTTGTATTTCATTTTGATTACAAAATAGGGTAAAAATTTGAATATAACACAGTCAAAATGCACAACTGTTATGATCCATACTTTTGCTTAAATTTCTTTTCCAATTACTCGAATAATTTAAGCACAAAAGCTTCTTCTTCTTTAGCTCTTTATATTTTTAACTCAGGTATCCTTGGTGATTACCTGGTAGGCCCTTACATCATGCCAGACGTTTAACCGGCGCAACATACCGTATCTTCTTGGAACAAGTGCTTCCCAGTTTATTGCAGGCTGCTCCCCGTCTTGAGAGTCATGTAGTTTATGCACGATGGAGCTCCAGCACATTTTTTTTTATCACGGTCTGTAACTTTTTGAATCTCACATATCACGGTCTGTAAATTTTTGAATCTCACATATCCCGTACAATGCAGTGAAACCTAGAGGACCTGTGGTTTGGCCTCCTCGCTCACCGGACCTCAACCCACTGGATTTTTTCTTCTGGGGGCACATGAAATCGTTAGTATATGAGACACCTGTGGACTCAACTGAAAATCTCGTTGTTAGAATCGTTGTTACCCGAAACAAAATTAGTATGGCACCAAGAATCCTCCAGAGGGTGCGCCAGTCATTCTTTCACCGGTGACAACAGTGCAACGACACAAGAAGGTGGCATTTTGAGCATTTGCTGCGACGTTTTCACTAAACAATAAATATGATTGTGAAACTTTTGGTATTATTCATTCGGTTATCCGACACTATAGTAAGTGTTGGGCAATCACCGTCAAGTGAGATTCCCGCTTTTCCGCCTCTCAGAGTGGAATGCGACCCTATGTTCCTGTGCAATTATTGCTTGTCTGGATGGGTACTATCAACCATCTTATTTTGTAAAAACAATTTAGAATCCCCCCACGTGTGTGTGTGTGTGTGAGAGAGAGAGAGAGAGAAAGCCTATTTCATAATAATCATAATATATATTTGCGATGATTAATAAAATAGGCTTCCTAAATTAAACTATTATTCAAAATGATTAAACTAAATCATTATATAATTCACTCTACATTTACATATGAAGTAGTTTTGAAATTTAACACAAAAATCAGTTCGTACAGAACATTTAGTTATATCAGATCTATCATTCGTACAAAATGTATTTTTTGGGGAGAAATGATCAACGTATTTTGTCTTCATACTATCTATTTACAGATACCTGAAACATTTTTCAGTGTCATATATCTCAGAGACACACATATTACTTTCATGAAAAAAATGAAAACCCAATTTTTTCCTCTCTAAGGTAGTTTCTTTTTTCTCAAGAAGATTTATTTCCTATTCAATTTGTTTTGCAGTCTAGGCTTTTATTAGTGAGGGGCAGGGTGATGTGTGTCTTTCTTATCGCAGGGAAAGAAATATTTGCTCCTCTCACGAGACATGTGTACATGTATTTTTGTTGATGTGTATCCTGTAACTTTATGTCATTACAAGTTTAAGAAAAACGGAGTTATGCAGCAATTCAAATGCAAAGTAACATATACTTCCCTTACATACCGAGGAAGTTTTTTCTTCAAGAGGATATCTGTACAAAATGTATTCAAGATAGCATCTATGTCTTCCTTCAAATTTTACCTAGCTCTGTTTTATGTTGAAAGTATCTTTAAAACATGAGTTTTTCTACCTAAATTATAAGTAATATCTACTTTTGTGTTATAAAATAAAATTATACCCATGTGCAAAACATTCTATAAGATTTTTTTATTTTTCAAAAACTGCACATTATTAGAAAGAAAGGATAGAAATTCTTTCTTTGGAATCAGTATTTAACTTGTTCTCATATTGAATTCAAGTTATTTACTGCAATGCTACAAATCTTTACTGACCGTGAATAATAATAAAGAAAATTTTTCGACTTTTTTCTAAAAAAAAAAAATCAAAATTATGATAAATTTACTGTTTGTTGATAGAAAGTTTGAATTTCTTTATCCTAAATGAACGTAACAATAACCTTTTATTTTATTAAATGCACTAGTTAATTAAAATTGAAAATTTTCAAATGTGTTTACTCCTAGTGTAAGTATTCAAAGAAATTAAAAAGTTAGAATGTATTATATAATTTTATTTTAGCATCTTGACTTATTTTTTCGTGTCAAATCATATTTTCATTCATTTTCACTTCTTAAAATTATTAATACTGTCATTCATTAAATAAATGAATGTAATTATTCATTAATTTAATGTAAATCGCTTTTTTATCTTATAAAATAGTATTTAGTATGAAATCGTCAGAGGGTAATATATAATAAATTTCGAACAATTAACAATGTTTTCTAAACATGGATTCACATATAATAAAATTGTGTGCAAAATAATCTTACTAATATTTCATTCATTTACTTCATAAAAGTAATTTTCACGTTAAAAAAGTTAATTAATTAACTTACTCAGCACCCGATTAATAGGAACATCGAAAGATTTCCCCCTAACTAAATTAAGTTATTCTCGATTAATCGATTTGTAATTAGTTACTGTGTGCTGTAGCCTAAACACTGTATTTTCTTTTTGTTTAAATCAGTGATGGGGAAACTACGGCCCGCGGGCCAACTACGGCCCGCGGGCCAACTCTGGCCCGCGGAAAGTTTTAATCCGACCTGCTTAATAGTGCCGTCGTGAGAATGTTTGAACGCGTCTTACTTCGTAATGTGACGACCCGCATGAAAACTACCTGCGGTGATATTCAAAACACAATAGTATTCTGGACAAATCCATCCGACCCAAACAGATGACTCCTCTTCGCTCGTAACTTCCAGACACTCTCGCATTTTCGATTCATTGTTCTGTTTTTCCGAAAGAACCGAAAAAATCCAATTCCCGAACAATCCTTGCAGGTAGGTATAAATGCAAGCGAGGCCGCCCGAAGATCAGTTAGTTAGCGACTTAGTCAGTCATCTGCAACGACCCGCTGTGACTCGAGTAATTGTTTGTGTAATCCCCGAAACTCCCACTGCCTCAACAAACACCTGTGCAAGAGCATTAGTTAGTAGTAAGCTTTCGTCAATTGCGTTTCTGTGTGTTATTCTCCGTAGTAGGTAACGTCTAAAATGTATGTTAAAAAACGAAAAGTGGATTCAGAATGTCAAATTTTTAAAGAAGAATGAACGTGGAAATATTTCTTTACTTTATTTAAAGAAAAACCTGTGTGCTTACTTTGCTACAACTGTTGCAGTTTTAAAAGAATATAACACTCAACGCCATTTCAAGAGCAAACATGAAAACCACTCCTACTCATCGTTAAGTGAAGAGGTGAAAAAAATTAATTCGAAAGATTTAATAAAAAATTTATCAAGTCAACAATACTTATTTCAGAGAGCTAATCATTCTCAAAGATGCGCTACGAAAGCCAGTTATGTGTTGGCTTATAATATTGCTAAATCTAATAAAGCATTTTCAGGTGGAAAATTTATAAAGCAGTGCATGATAGATATGTGCGATATTATGTGCCCTGAAAAGAAAAATGATTTTCAGTCACTGTCTCTTTCAAGAAGAAGAATCACCGAGAGAATTGAAAATATTGTTAAAAATCTAATTTCACAACTAACTACAAAAACTCGAAAATTTATTTTTTATTCAATTACCATGGATGAAAATACAGATATCAGCGATACTGCGCAGTTACTCATATTTGTAAGAGGAATCAACGCCGACTTTGAAATTACAGAAGAACTTGCAGTGCTGCAGTCAATGAAAGGAACAACGACTGGTGCCGATATATTTTGTGAATTTGAAAATCGCATTGATAAACTTCGTTTACCTTTTGATAAGTTATGTAATGTAACTACAGATGGTGCTCCTAATATGGTTGGAATTAATCAAGGATCTGTTGGGAAATTTAATACTAAGTATCCGGAAAATGATGTTGTTTTTTTGCATTGCCTTATACGTTAGGATGCTCTCGGTAAATAGGTTTTAGATATTGACCATATACTTAATATTGTTGTAAAACTAGTAAATATGATTCGCTCCAGAGGATTATTACTTCGCCAGTTTCAACAGTTTTTGGAGTCCGTAAATGCTGAGCATTCCGATATCCTGTATTATTCAAAAGTTCGTTGCTTAAGTGCTTGAAAAGTATTTGAAAGAATTTGGGATTTAAAAGACGATATTGTGAATTTTCTTCTTAATAAAGACATTTATAATCAATTTGATGTCTTAGAAAACGAAACGTGGCTTTCTGATTTCGCTTTTTTCACAGACCTCCTCGTACACATGAATAAACTTAATCTCAAATTGCAAGGGAAAAATCAGTTTCTTTACGGTATTTTGCAATACCTAAAGAGTTTCAAATTACAGTTATTATTATTTGCTAATCAGATCTCTAAATCTGATTTTTCTCATTTTCCAAGAATACAATCTTTAAAATTCACTATATCAAACAATAAGATTAAAAAATACGAAATTAATTTGAGAAAACTATCTTCAGAATTTGAAAGGAGATTTCAGGACTTTAGAAAACTGGAACCAGAGTTTAGTATTTTTGCGACCCCATTCAATGTTAATTACGAAGAAGTTGATGCAAAATTTAAACTTGAGTTAATAGAACTGAACTTTAATACCTTCCTGAAACAAACTTTTCATACAGTACCATTACTAGAATTTTATAAAAATTTAAGTCCAGATAATTTCCCAAATCTAATTACTCATGCAATGAAGATAATGACAATGTTCGGCTCATCTTATATATGCGAGCAAATCTTTTCAACAATGAAGCTTAGGAAAACTTCTTTAAGAAACAGAATTACAGATGAGCACCTTTCATCAGTTTTAAGAATTTCTTATTCGCAAATGGAACCGGACTATGAAATTTTGATAAAACAGTCTCAATTTCATTTTTCTCATGCACCATCAACCAGTAATGACACCAGAAAATAAAGTGATAATACTTCACATCAAGAACTACATTAAATTCATTTTATATTTTGTGCTTGTAATTTTCTTACCTTTTGCTTTTTTACTATTAAAATA